>VMBQ01000546.1:93743-125170 GCA_007657795.1 Dreissena rostriformis | reverse complement strand
TAGTCCAACTTGTCTGACACAGGCTAGTCCAACTTGTCTGACACAGGCTAGTCCAACTTGTCTGACATACGTTAGTCTAACTTGTCTTACACAGGCTAGTCCAACGTGTCACCATTTGCACCACAGTATTGAAAATCGCTGTGAACGTCACAATTAACATCGTAGTCCACTGTTATTATAGAACTTCCTAATAATTTAAACATTTTCTTCGGCATTTGCCAATTGTTGTTGTTGTTTCCCATATTTCAATGATAATCAGCGAGATATGTCGATTGAGAAAATTGAGCTAACTCAATCGGACTCTCTCGGTCTTTTAGGTAGTTCGCCATTGTGATTTTTTTTCATGGTATGATAACTTAGACGAGCTGCTGAAGCAGCATCGTCAAAAATGTAAACATTGCAATGTCTTGGAGGATGAATTTCATTTTTTGTTTGAATGTTCCTTGTACAATGATATTAGAAAAAAATAAATTAAGCAATATAACTGGAAAAGACCAAATATTCCAAAATTTAAAGAGTTTATGCAATCTGATAACCAAACAATTAACAGAAAATTAGCAATTTATGTTCATAAAGCATTTATTCAAAGAAATGTATATAAATATTATTTTGAGTAATATCCATGTCAGAAAAATTGACTTCTGGCTGTCAATAGTGCTTTATGTTAACATTCTGTTGATGCATGCATTTTGTTTGTATACATATATTCAACATACATGTGTACTCATGAACTGCAATGTCTAATGTATCTTGAATAATCAACCATAATAACTTGTAAGTTTGCTAGGACAAAAATATAACTTAAATCAGGATTCGAAACAAACCAACAAACGGTGACCAAAACGTACCATTAATAATCTCGTATATCAATATGAGCGCAAAGGATGCTAGGTTTGAAAATAACTCACCTGTGACATAAGCTTACGGATTCCAAAGATTTGTATACACTAAGCCGAACGGTAGATTGTTACTAGCTGATTCAAAGACAAACAAAAACAAGCCGCGTGAAACGATCGTCCAACTTACCTAATCAAAGAGCGCAGTTCTCGGCCAAACGTATTAAAGAATTTCATAAGGTATACCAAATAATTATTATAAAAGAGCACCGCCATACTGTACAGGAATGATATTAAAATAATCCAACTTTCAAATGTGACAACAGCGGCATTTTTATCATTTTTGTTTGAAAATTAATAGCTATCTTCTGTTATGGATTGAGTCGTGTTTAACGAGCAATTTATCTTAAAATGGGTTTAAGTGGATATTATTGCAAAGTTATCCATTGTCGATAAATTGCTGTATGTTAAGTACAAATCGGAAGTTAAATAGATTTAATTGGTAAAGCCTGATAAATGTGATATCGCGACTCCGCGTTTGGTGGCAATAAGTCACGTCTCAGGATTATCGTTATCGACTGACGGCGCGATAAAAAGTCTCAGATTTATTGGCATCAATAGTCCAAGACATCGATTGTCATGTGAACTTGTTATTCTCGATTGCCTTTCACTACCTCCGTGTGAAATGTGGAGCATTTAGCGTCATAACAGACGGTTGCCTAAATGCACCATGCATTTAGCGGATTTCATGCATAATTCATACAGGCATAATCGTTACTATTTATTGTAAATGTTTAGAACGTCCGTATTGTTTACATATTACGTAAAAACAAAAATATGTTGATACAAACGTCACGGAAAAGAACAACTGAACAGGTATTTAATACAGCCAAGACACAATAAACTACATACAAGTAAAATACAAAAAAAATGTCACTTAAAAGACGAGTCAGTCAGATTGGCAGGTTACACGTCATCCATCCATGTGCAGGTATTCATATATTTTCAGATGTCCGTCTTTTCCAATATTAAAATTAATAAAGTATTTAAATCGTATTTTAAATATTCTTTTTAATTGTAGTTTAGTTTAAATTGCTTAAATACAAAACTCAAAACTGGAAAGGAGTATCCGACTATACTAGAAGTACTAGTAATATAATTTTATTGTAATTCAATTAAACAACTTTGTTGTGCAGAGGACAAGGCGATCTTTAAGTTTGTTTTAATGTTTTTTCGAGCTAAACGTCAATTTGAGTATTCTCAAGTTTACATATTGAATGTAAACATTTGCGCGCACGAAATTTTAATGCGGTATTCCATTAAAAAAGTGNGTCACTTAAAAGACGAGTCAGTCAGATTGGCAGGTTACACGTCATCCATCCATGTACAGGTATTCATATATTTTCAGATGTCCGTCTTTTCCAATATTAAAATTTATAAAGTATTTAAATCGTATTTTAAATATTCTTTTTAATTGTAGTTTAGTTTAAATTGCTTAAATACAAAACTCAAAACTGGAAAGGAGTATCCGACTATACTAGAAGTACTAGTAATATAATTTTATTTTAATTCAATTAAACAACTTTGTTGTGCAGAGGACAAGGCGATCTTTAAGTTTGTTTTAATGTTTTGTAGAGCTAAACGTCAATTTGAGTATTCTCAAGTTTACATATTGAATGTAAACATTTGCGCGCACGAAATTTTAAGGCGGTATTCCATTTAAAAAGTGTCGTTTGGCTGTATGCATTAATCATATCAGAAACGAACAGAACAGAATCGAATAGTTAATTTGACTTCAGCATATGAAGCTCATCGCATTAACATACATATATAATAACAACATGCGTTTGAAGTAAATATAAAACACACATCAGTTGGAAGAACGATCCATTTAAAAATAAACAGGAAATAAACATGTTTTCGTGAGAATGTCACAACGTTTATGTCTCATTGAGCAACCCCTTTTAGATAAACACCATGTCAATTGGGGGCCGAATCTTATACCGACCGGTTCATGCCTTTATTGACACAAACAAGCTGTCATAATGGGGCATTCCACTAGCGTTTTAAGCGAGGTGGCATAACATTGACTCATCGATGCCTATTCGGTGTGCTTATTTTCCAAACTAAAATTAAAATTGCACAAATTAAAGGCCACGCGAATAAGTCCGCTATTCAAATTGCGCGAATTAAAATATGAGATGGGTAATATGGCGTTTTGACAGAAGGGCTGTTTACGAGCAACCCATGGCAACCTGCTTGTTATACGTATAGTCATTATGGCCGTTTAAGTGCGTTAGAAACCACAAAGCGCACGAGATCTACTGGAATGGACGCTGCCCGAAGTCGATTGGCGCTAAGTTGAGGCCCGTTTGTTGTCACCAATTGGACGGTACACAATTACCCTGTTATGCTGCAGACGGCCGCCGAGTGTAATTGCTTAGAAAACTGTTCTTTATTAACGAGGCGTAGAAGAAGACGTAGGGACTTGTATCGAGTTGAAGCACGGTCCGATAAGTTTGTTAACGTTAATTACTACGTTTAATCTTCGAGAAATCGAATTCCGACTGCTCTGAACGTAGAAATCAGTATTTATCGGCGATGTGTGCTTTCAACAATCTCATATTTTCCGTAAAAAAATGCATTGTAAAGCCAATCTATTGGCATTTAGCAAATAAACCAGCTTCAAAAACTAATACGCACATTTCATACTAAACATCCTAAATAAAACACATTCTTTTATTTGTAAAACTTTAAAGAGTCTAATTGTAAACATGTAATTTTGATTATACGTAAGGGCACTATGAGTAATGGTCTAATACAGTGAGCGAGGGCTATAGGATGCATACATTCTATCATAGGACATGTGCATACACACAGTTTCCGGAGTATATATCCTAACTTTAAAACACACAACAAAAAGCAAGAATAAAATCAAAATACACATCAATAAGTTGAACTGGACGAAGACATTAAGCATGCATGGTAGAACACAGCGTAATACAATAAGCACTGCGGTTGCGTAACGAACTTGAGTTTCCAATGTTTCTCATGTGGTTAAATAAGGTTATCTTTGAATCTTAAACTGGGTCTTTAATGACAACTTTGATTTTCACTTTACACGGAATATGTTTTAAAACGGCGTTTGCGCCCGACAGAGATTGTGTTGCAGTCCCGTTACAATACGCACGACAGAGATTGTGTTGCAATCCCGTTACAATACGCACGACAGAGATTGTGTTGCAATCCCGTTACAATACCAATGGGCTGTGAACTGGAAAATATGCGTTCGGAGCGTGGAAGCAGATTCGCTGATAAAGATAATCTTTTCGAAACCCAAAAAAGTCATATTTTACACTTATTACTATAATGTTTAGAGATTGAAACTAAATTCGTATGGAAATACAATTTCGTGCGTGAAAAAATGAATAGTCTCTCTCGGCAGTGGTGCTATCGCTCGTTATCACGCCGAAGACAAACACAATGTGTCTTTAAAAACGACAATAGGCGCTGACATGAATATCGATTTGACATACAAACGGATCAAGATGTTCGACTATGAGGCTTCTCAGACCCCTTAATTATTTAATACATTGTACTTGGCATTGGTATTGTAGATTTTTGCTTCACGCTATAAGGAAATGAATAAAAGTAACATGAATAACATTCGATGCATTAGAAATTTGCAATGCCAAAAGTTATCTTACACAGTAAATACGACAAACAAAATTTCCCCCATGTATTTACCGTCATATGCTATTGATTGTATGAAATTATATTCTATGTGCGGCATATACAGGTACTCAATTTGATTAATACTGGCGTTCGATTGTTCATTGTCGGCTCGGGTACTACCTAAAAGTACCCCGGATACAGAAAATATACTTAAACGCACCCGGAAAATATGGACTGTACCCGAGTTTTATTCCCGCCCTAAATCTGGGGCACTTTTAATTAGTTCCTCAGCCAACAATGACCAATCGAGTACAACTGGCTGTAAAGAGACACAAGTCGCTATCTAACAACTGACGTCTCACAAGTCGCTACCAAACAACTGACGTCTCTCACAAGTCGCTACCTAACAACTGACGTCTCACAAGTCGCTACATAACAATTGACGTCTCACAAGTTGATACCTAACAAATGACGTCTCACAAGTCGCTACCTAAAAACTGACGTCTCACAAGTGGCTGCCTTGCAACTGACGTCTCCCACAAGTCGCTGCCTAACAACTGACGTCTCACAAGTTGATACCTAACAACTGACGTCTCACAAGTCGCTGTCTAACAACTGACGTCTCCCACAAGTCGCTGCCTAACAACTGACGTCTCAAAAGTTGATACCTAACAACTGACGTCTCACAAGTCGCTGCCTAACAACTGACTTCTCCCACAAGTCGCTACCTAACAACTGACGTCTCACACAAGTCGCTACCTAGCAACTGCCGTCTCTCACAAGTCGCTTCCTAACAACTGACGTCTCACAAGTCAATACCTAACAACTGACGTCTCCCAAAAGTCGCTGCCTAACAGCTGATGTCTCCCACAAGTCGCTGCCTAACAACTGACGTCTCCCACAAGTCGCTACCTAAAAACTGACTTCTCCCATGAGTCGCTACATAACAACTGACGTCTCACAAGTCGCTACCAAACAACTGACGTCTCACAAGTTGATACATAACAACTGACGTCCCACAAGCCGCTACATAACAGCTGTCGTTTCACAAGTCGCTGCCTAACAACTGATGTCTCACAAATCGCTATCAAACAGCTGACGTCTCACACGTCACTACATTAAAACTGACGTCGCACAAGTCGCTACCTATCAATTGACGTCTCCCACAAGTCGCTACCTAACAAATGACGTCTCCCAGGAATCACTACCTTACAACTGACGTCTCCCATAAGTTGCTACCTAACAACTGACGTCTCTCATAAGTCGCTACCTAACAACTGACGTCTCAGAAGTCGCTTCCAAACAACTGACGTCTCACAAGTTGAAACCAAACAACTGACGTCTCACAAGTCGCTACCTAACAACTGACGTTTCACAAGTCGTTGCCTAACAACTGTTGTCTCACAAGTCGTTAACTAACAACTGAAATCTCACATGTCGCTACCTATCAACTGACGTCCCCCGCAAGTCGCAACCTAACAACTGACGTCTCCCAGGAGCCGAAACTTAACAACTGACATCTCCCACAAATCGCTACCTAACAACCGACGTCTCTCACAAGTCGCTACCTAACAACTGACGTCTCCCACTTAACAACTGACGTCTCCCAGCTACTGTCTTACAAACGGTCACAATTTCGTCAAGTGAAATGTTATTAGGAGATAATTGTA
Source organism: Dreissena rostriformis (assembly GCA_007657795.1). Lineage (NCBI taxonomy): Eukaryota > Metazoa > Mollusca > Bivalvia > Myida > Dreissenidae > Dreissena > Dreissena rostriformis. Next base: position 118,989 of record VMBQ01000546.1, on the reverse strand, counting down.
TTGTACGAAGTTCATGGTTATTGATGGCGGGAAGCCATGTTCTCTATATCTGTCAACGACCAACTTTCATAAGGAGCAATTACAGCCCAATCTATACATAGTCAGCGTTCAGCAGAAAACAAATCAGATTGTTCGGGACGTTATATTAACCACAACCCTTCCCCGAACGACGTTTGGAAAAGATAATTGGGAAATAAACATTTTAACAGGAAACAATTTATTAGTGAAAAACGCCTATGCAATTTACATTTTACATCGCTATTGTACACCATGAAGATGCATAAGTAAACCGACAGGAGCAGTATTTCGTTTGTTATTTTTATAACTCGTTTGTTGAACATCATAACCACCAGCATTAGTATCATCACAAGTTTCGTCATCACCCTCGTCGTCATTGTGGTCAGCGTCATAATGATAACGATATTCTGATCCCTTATCTTTATTGCTATTACCACAAGGATCATAATCATCAGCGAAATGAGCGCTTTTATAATCATTTCTCTGCCTGTGTCATACTATAATGTATCATAAACCATAATATGGTTGGTTAAACAACTAGTCCTGCTGTTTTTTTCATCTAATTACTCTTCTGCTAAGGGCAACATATATGCACTGTCTTCTTGCTTACCTGGATCGAGTTTATTCCCTTGAAAAGTCTGAACGTATTATAATAAATTAGTTTTAAGTTTAAGAGGGTGAAATATTCAGTATCTACTAATATTAACCAATAATTTCGTGTCTATCAATACAATGACTGTCGTGCGATGTCACAGACCGCTCAAATCTTACGCAAGCTAATTCTGTGTTAATTATTCTTCGCTAAAAAAAAATCCCTTCATGATCCAACGAACACGTTCATATATGAAGATTTGAAGAAAACAACAAAACCATATATCACATGAACTTATTCAGTCTTAAATTCTGCAGAATTGTTGGGGTGTTGACGTTGGGCATACTTGTGCTTTTGTTTTAATAACATGTAAATTTGCTAGGACAAAAATATAACTTAAATCAGGATTCGAAACAAACCAACAAACAGTTATCAATTCCTTCCATGAATAATCACGCATATCAATATGAGCTCATGTTTGTTTATGCAATGGATGCTATGTTTGCCAATAACTCACCTGTGACATAAGCTTACGGACTCCAAAGATTTGTATACACTTAGCCGAACGGTAGATTGTAACTAGCTAATTCAAAGACAAACAAAAACAAGCCCCGTGAAACGATTGGCCACCTGATCTAATCAAAGAGCGCAGTTCGCGGCCATACGTATTAAAGACTTTAATGAGATACACCAAATAATTATTATAACAGAGCACCGCCATAATGTACATGAATATGATTTTAAAATAATCCAACTTTCAAATGTGACAACGGCGGCATTTTCGTCATTTGTGTTTGACAATTAATAGCTATCTTCTGTCCTGGATTGAGTCGTGTTTAACGAGCAATTTATTTTAAAATGGGTTTAAGGGAATATCATAGAAAAGTTGTCCAGTGTCGATAAATTGTTGTATATTAAGTACAAATTGGAAGCTAAATGGATTTAATTGGTAAAGCCTGATAAATGTGCTATCGCGACTCCGCGTTTGGTGGCAATAAGTCACGTCTCCGGATTATCATTATCGACTGACGGCGCGATAGTCTCAGATTTATTTGAATTGATAGGCCAAGACACTCGCTATTCTCGATTGCCTTTCACTACCTCCGTGTGAAATGATGAGTCATTGAACTTCATAACATACGGCGACCTGAATGCACCATGCATGTACAGGATTTCATGTATCACTCATACAGGCATAACCGGTACCGGTACTTATTTTTGTAAAAGTTTAGAATGTTGTTTGAATGTCAAGTAAAAACAAATAGATGTCGATACAAACATCATGGTAAAGGCCAATTGAACAGGTATTTAACACATTCAAGAAAACATTTAACTACATGCACGAAAAATATATGCACGTATATCAACATATTTAAAAATCGTCACTTAAAAGGCATACGGTATCAACTTAAGCACGATACGGTGGAATTACTTATTTAATCGGAGATCTAATTTTGCGCGAATTTATGACAACCGCGAATCTTTTCCAATTTTACCATGAGTCACATTGTCACATTGTCAAATTGAAATTACACGAATTTTGAAGCCCGCGAATTTAAGTGCTTTCACATTTATCTGCTTTTTTTGCTGCAGTTGACACTACGTTTTTGTTACAAAACTTAATATTATTAGAATCTGAAATTGTTTATGTGGTGTTTTGACAGAGGGCTGTTAACGAGCAATCCATGACAACCTCCTTGTTGTACATGTAGGCATTATGGCCATTTAAGCACGTCAGAAACCACCACAAAGCGCACGAGATTTACTGTCATTGAAGCTGCCCGTGGTCGATTGGCGCTGATTTTAGGCCCGTTTGTTGTTACTAATTGGACGGCAAACAATTACCCTGTTATGCTGCAGACGGCCGCCGAGTGTAATTGCTTAGAAAACTGTTCTTTATTAACAAGGCGAAACGCTTAAGAAGAAGACGAAGGGACTTGTAACGAGTTAAAGCACGGTCCGATAAGTTTGTTAACGTTAATTACTACGTTTAATCTGCGGGAAATCGAATTCCGACTACTCTGAACGTTGAAAGCAGTATGAGTCGTCAATGTGTTTTTTCAACATTGCCAATATTTTCCGTAAAAAAAACTGCATTGTAAAGCAAATCTGTTGACTACTGGCATTAAGCAAAATAAACCAGATATAAACATTAATACGCACATTTCACAGTAAACATCGGTTGCCGGATGGGCGTTAGTGTTCTTTCTTTGGACCAACACGTTGCAGTTTCTAAATATATTGCGTTTATGATTTAATATCATAAATATACATGTTATCAGCATGAATCATATGCAAGGAATCATTTCTTATAATAAGTAGTTATTTCAATTTTATGTCAAATAATGTGTTCCGACGGTAAAAGACAAAGAGAATTAATATAAAAATACAACTATTATAACAAAATAAATACAATAATACAACCGACAGACATCAATAGAAAAGATATATAAAATGCAAATTAACATAAATATATTACATTTATGATTTAATATCATAAACAAACATGTAATCAGCATGAATCATATGCAAAGAATGACATTTGAAATAGTCATTCATGCACTCTAATGCGGTTGAGTGAATAAACTCATGCGTGACAAGCCAATTAATGGATAAAAGTGTTAGAAAAAAGAGTTCACCTTTCTACTCAGTCTCTACATACTGTAAACTCATCAACTACTACACAAGAACGCTACTAATCCTATTTACTGTTTTAATCTACTCTGTCCAATCATTGAACAATGATAACAATGTTTCCTTAAAGTTAAACATAATTTATGTTCAAGTCTGTTCAATATCATTCAGAATAAATATATTTATGAAATAAAATATATTTAAAACAACGACAATTTAAATACGCATATAACACATCCTTAATAAAAAGCCACATAATTTTATTTGTAAAACTTGTATGGGTCTAATTGTAAACATGTTATTAAGATGGTACGTAAGAGCGCTATGAGTAATGGTCTTAAACAGTGGGAAAGGGCTATAGGATTATACTGCTTTCATAAGACATTTACATACACATTGTTTTCGGAAAAGTGATCCTTACTTTAAAAACAAATCAAAAACACAAGAATGAAATCAAAATACACAAAAACACATCAATAAGTTGAACTAGACGAAGACACTAAGCATGCATGGTAGAACACACCGTACTACACTTAGCACTGCGGTTGCGTAACGAACTTGATTTTCTAATGTTTCCCATGTGGTTATATAAGGTTATCTCTGAATCTTAAACTGGGTCTTTTATGGCAGCTTTGATTTCTACTTTACATGGAATTCGTTTTAAAACGGCGTTTGCGCACGATAGAGATTGTATTGCAGCACGACAGAGATTGTGTTGCAGACCCGTTGCAATACCAATGAGCTGTGAACTGGAAAATATGCGTTCTGAGTGTGGAAGCAGATTAGCTGATAAAGATAATCATTTGAAAACCAAAACGAGCCATATTTTACATTTTTTTACCATTCTGTTTTGAAATTAAAACAAAATGCATATGGGAATAGACGTCGAAGACAAGCAAAATGTGTCTTTTAAAACGACAAGGCGTTGAAATTAATATCGATTTGACATACAAATGGATCAAGATGATCGACTGCGTGGCTCCTGTTTAGACCCCATAACTATTTAATATATACTGTGCGCGCCAGAAGCATTGCAGATTGTTTTTTTTTCTTCATAATATCAGCAAATGAAGAAAAAAAGCATGAATACCATTCTATGCATAAGAAAACTTGTTATGCTATAAGTGATCTTAGACATGTAATACGACGAACAATATGTCCGCTATGTGTTTACCGTAATATGCTTTTTTATTATGAAATGATCTTGTATGTGCGGCATATACAGGTACCCACTCTGATTCGGTGGTACAACTGCCTGTTAAGAGGATTTAGTCGCCACCTAACAACTGACGCTCGATTGGTAATTGTCAGCTCGGGTACTACTTTAATGTTCCCCGGTTACTCTTAAGTATACTTAATTGTACCCCGGGTAAGGAAAGTATACTAAAACGTACCCGGAAATTCTTACGCTAAATTGGTCGTTGTCGGCTTTTTTCAAATTAATTATGTTCATAATTATTTCAATATTTTGTAAAATGGCCTTTATATTATCGAATGACATACTCAAACAAACATTTTGATTCAGGTTTTGTTCAAATAGAATTTTGTTTCGTATTCCGTAGCGCGTTTACGACATCAATTTTTCGGCGGGAATAAAACTCGGGTACAGTCTTAATTGACCGGGTACGTTTAAGTATATAAACTATATTTAGCGTACATTTAAGTATAATTAAGAGTACCCGGAGAGCATTTAAGTAGTACCGGTGCCGACAATGACCAATCGAGCACAATTGACGTCTCCCAGCTACTGTCTTACAAACGGTCACAATTTCGTCAAGTGAAATGGTATTAGGAGATAATTGTATTGTACGAAGTTCATGGTTATTGATGGCGGGAAGCCATGTTCTCTATATCTGTCAACGACCAACTTTCATAAGGAGCAATTACAGCCCAATCTATACACAGTCAGCGTTCAGCAGAGAACAAATCAGATTGTTCGGGACGTTATATTAAACACAACCCTTCCCCGAACGACGTTTGGAAAAGATAATTGGGAAATAAACATTCCGCCAACAATGTAACGCTAATAAAAATATCGGGCTTTTAAACGGGAAACAATTTATTAGGGATAAACGGCATTGCAATTCGCATTTTGCATCGCTATTGTACAACATGAAGATGCATTAGTAAACCGACAGGAGCAGTATTTCGTTTGTTGTTCTTATAAATCCTTTTTTTACGATATTCTGATCTCTTTGCGTTATTCTTATTACAACCAGGATCATTAATATCCTTCTCCTCCTCTTCTTCCTCCTCAACCTTCTCCTCCTCAACCTTCCCCTCCTCCTCCTCCTCCTCCACCTTCTCATCATCATCACCACCATCATCATCATCATCATCATCATCATCATCATCATCACCACCACCACCACCATCATCATCATCATCATCATAAACAGTAGCTCCACCACAACCATAATCATTATCGTCGATTCATCATCATAATTTCCATCGATAAATCATCATCATTGTCATCGATTAATCAACATCATTACACCATTTTCTTCTTTCGTTTCTGTTTCTTCTTTTTCTGTTTTCGAGTCTTCTTTTCTTCTTCTTCTTCATTCTTATTTTTCTCTCATCATCTGTTTTCTTCCTCTTTTTCTCATCCTTATTTTTACAATCAGCATTTACAGTGCGTTACTGTATAAACAGACAATGAAAAAATGGAAATGGAAATTGCAATTCATATACAAAATGTACTCATATACTCATATACTGTTAACTCCTTTGTGTGCTTATCACAAGGTGTTCCTGGTAACACTTTCTCGTGCAATCGTCTACAGAGCGGGCTATCAATTTGCGGAGGGGCGTGGCCAGTAGACAGCGCAGACTATTAAACCCAATTCGAGATCTCTCGTCTCTTTGATTACTGATTCATGATGTAATAAAACAAGTTAAAAAGATAATCTTTCGCACAAGTTGTTCCCTGTTTGTCATACATAGCATATTCTCGTATGCCGTACCATTGAGGTCAAACGTATTTATACACACCAGAGCTTAAATAGATATGACAAAAGTTAAACAATTATGCACACTTTTTTTCACCTGGATTGGCTTAAATGCATCTGCGTGAAGTGTCGTCCCTGATTAGCCTGTGCAGTCCGCACAGGCTAATCAGGGACGACACTTGTCGCCTAAACTGGATTTTTGCGAAGAAGAGACTTTCTTTAACGAAAAATATCATAAAAGTGGAAATGTCGTCGCTGATTAGCCTATGAGGACTGCACCGTCTAATCTGGGAAGACACTTTACGCACATGCATTAAACCCCGTTTTCACATAGCGCGTCTCAATTGCATAATTCTTCATTAGTTCTTGATCAAAGGAATAAATGATATAGTAACCATCCCGGTATGTCGAGATGTTTGATCAGAGAAAAGTGAACTGGTTGATAGTTTTAAAGCACAATCTAAATTATTAAAAGTAGTCAATTGTTCTTAGCTAAGGGATATACATCAGTTTGTACTTCAAAGAGGCTGCGATACCGGCATTAATAGTAGATGTTCATTTCATGAGTAGGCCTTTAAACGTACCCATTTTAAATATTGCCGCCTTAGAACGAGTTCATGATTTATTTCGACTAAAATGATATAGTATAAATATAAAAGATATATTGACTTCTGCTGTGATGTTTATTGCGTCGTATAACAACCGCCGATGAGTCTGTTGTTGTTTATTTATATTTAGCGAAAATCAGAAAGTGACATAAATATAACATAATAAGTACGCTATTCTCTAAAACGTCTGTAAATTAAAATGACTTTGATCAGCAAATTCTCTTGCCACCCGGGGAATTCCGCTTAATGCGAAAACAACTTTCAAAACATTAATAATTGACTATGCATAACACTTTAAATTCAGTTGCCCATTGAAGTCGCTGGTTTCAAATCGACTTTTTAATTTGCCAGTAAAACCGCGATGGGAGTTATTACGCTTGCTACAAAAAATGAATGTAAGTTTAAGCTTTGTAAGAGATCTCTTAAAAGGCAGTTGTATGTCTGATGTTTTCGCAACAAAAGGTATTTGCTATATAACCTTTAAAGAATGTGGTTGGTAGGCTAAGATTGTTGACAATAGGCCATTAGTTATTAAAGCTGCCAGAGTGGCAGAACTTGTTCAAAGAATATACTTGAAGCCATTAGTTTGCCATCCACAGTGACAGTAGAAACACAATGGCACAAGTCATGGTTAGTTGTTAACATTCACTTACAAAATTCAAGGACAAACACTGGACCAGATGATTGGATTAAGAGTTCATAATTAGAAATATGATATAAAGCTTTGAATGTGTCTGGCAGAAATTTTCAATTATCATGGATACACAATGTTTTTTTATTCTGCGCCTTTCGCTCGCCTCTTAATTTATCGAAAATGTATTTTTTCGATCGCTCGTACCAAAGGTTTATTAACACACTATTGAGTTTTTTACCCGTGTAGAACCAGCATTCGATTCTTAAACAAAGATTTTTGAAACGCTGCAATTGACTTACACATAGAAGAGTGATTAACTGCAAGGTAAATCACGTTAAAAGCAATATACTGTACATGTATGATTAGAAAGGACAATATAGAGTTGAAGAGATTCCATCCGTTTTGAAAATGAAAACAATTTTTCTAATTTCCATAACAAATAGCTATATAAATGGACAGATCGACTGAAAATGTATCATCAATCAATTTGTGTTGCAGCATTATGCCAGTTTACAAAACGAAATCACACCATTTGTCACTGTTTTCTTGATAATTGCCTGACCAGAGTAAGACCATTACGTGCGTTTACGTCATTGAATTGTGATGAATNAAATTGGTTGTCTGTAAAGTGAAAAGTTTACATTCACAGATTAGACCTTTTTACGTTATTTGACGTAATGAAGGTATATGCAAGACTGCGTATGTCATTAACATTTTGATACATTGATGCGTTTGATACGCTAAAATGTTGTATTAAATACAGAATAAACTGTTGTATATGATATGCATTAACATGAAATATTGTATATTTATTAAAAAATTGTTATCATAATGTGATACTGGTGAATTATTTTTCATTTTCAATTGGATACTTGATGTTAAGCGTGTATTTAGTATGTAAATTATGTTTTTTCATTCCATTTTAAAAATCCGTAACCATGGTAACATTTAAATTATTAAAGATTCATTTTTAAGTGCAATAATGATAAATTGTAATAATACAATAATTAAGATCTATTTTTTAAGTTGTTAGGTTTATTGTGTTTGCCGATCGATATATACTTTGAAAAATGATATATCATATCATATACATGTACGGGGAGCGAAGTTTCATGTACGCTAATCCTAAACTCTGGAACTCACTTCAATCAAACATTCGAAGTTCTTCAACACTGAATTCTTTCAAAAAGACACTTAGATCTTATGTAACATAAGCAGTGGTTTATTCAATTCATTACATAAAATTTCAATCAGCATGAACTGGATTTAACCCTTTTAAAGGAAGTATACTTATTTCTTTTGGGGTTTGGTGACTCGTGGTAATAGTATCCTGACGTTATCCTTGTCTCTGTTAAGTTTTTTGTTATAGCGTCTTGCTGATCTTTCTAATCTATGGTCACTGTGCATGTTTTTTACGTAGTACTTATAGTGTAAGTTTTAGATTTTACTGTTTCATTAATCGTCTTATAGCTATACACATTGAGTTGTTTTTTATAGTGTCTTGCTGATCTTTTTCATCTACGGTTACTGTGCATGTTTTTACGTAGTACTTATAATATAAGCTTTAGATTTTATTGTTTCATTAATTGTCTTATAGCAATACACATTGAGTAGTTTTGATCGATTTCTTTTGAAACAGTGTTGCAAAATGTATTCGTATCTGCGATACGTCAAATGTTCTTATGTAAAACGCCTTTGAACGTGCATGTTTGCATGAAAAAGGCGCTATCTAAATCTGGTATAATAATAATATAATAATAAGGAAACTAGGTGACTGGGTAAAATTGAAGAAAAGGCATGTTAAAGGTATAAAAGTCTCATATATGATCCAATCTTCATGTTTGTCAGAAACATCTGAAACTTTTTAGTTTAATACCTTTTATAGATGGACTATATTTATTTAAAAATGAATAACTTCAAAAACAATCCCCTAATCGTTTGAACAGATTTCCGATACTTACGACACTAGTACACAATATTTGAGTAAATTTGACAATTATGTCATGTTTTATAATAAAAATATGCATAATAAATTATATACTCGTACGTTTACCTTTAACATGCTTTTTTGATATATTTATGCTTTTGACATATATTTTATTTATAATAGTAAAATGCCTGTATGATTGATGTTTTATATATATATATATATATATATATATATTGGTTATATGTCTCTTTAAGTTATTCCATCAAAATCATCTCTGTTAAACCGTGTCTATTTATAATTTTAAAGTATACAATGTAACACATGTTTGTAAAGCATAAGGTCTTTGTCATTCATATTGATTAGTTGCATACCAAATCAACAAACTCTCAATGATATGCAACACTTATCACCTTTCTCAGTCAGTGCCTGATTGCTGTCTGACTTACACTTATAATTGCAATCATTGTTCATGGAAACAATATAAATAAATACATTTTGCCACGAATAATTGAATACTAGTGATGTATGTATCAAGAGATAATTTTTTATGTTATTATAAAATATCATACACTTAAAGGTTCCTACAAATGACTGTTAAATATTTTTAAGCAAATCGTTATGTTTTATTCGGATTATTACTTGTATGCTCACCCGTTGTTATATATTCATAAACTTAAAGAAGTATTGCTTTTTAAGCACATTAATTGTATGTTACGTACAGTGCTTCATGAATCATTCTTCATATGTTGTCATTGAAGTGTTTGTGTCCTTTAAGACATATATAACAGTCATACAACATAATGTCCTTTAAGCTATTTTAACCTTCCCTTTTAGCCAAATGCTTGATTAAGTGGGAGTGTTTATTATTAACGCCTTTCTTGATGATCAATTTCGTGTACTCTTGAACTGATACCAGGTCAAGAACTGTCTGTATATTGACGACTGTAAAATCTGTCCTTGCACTTCTCCAAAATTATCATCTCCGCTTGTGTATTCGCCTCGTGTAGTCCTCCAACAGTCTGTCGATTTGTTGTTCTGTTTTCCCTCTTGCTAATAGTGATAATACCCTTATAACATTTTAATAAGTCAAAACCTAACTTAACATATGTGTGCTTTAAAATCAAATTATTTATATCTCAAATATCACACAACTTAAATCTAAGCAATGTATTTCTGTCATGATTGCTTTACAAGTGAGACCGAGTAAGTACGAACAAAATGCATAACATTCAACATTCATTCAGATATTGTTAAATACATTTACATTGAAAACATGGCAGAATGGTATTGCACCATAACAAACAGGTGACACGTTTCACGTTCTGCAACATCTTCTTGAGTTCATTTACTTTCTTCAGAATTTATGTTTATCAAGCAGTTGTAGCTGTAAAACTTGGTTTGCCATTATAACATAAAATTATATCTGTATTTACTATATAACGAAAATGAACATATGTTAATAAAGTAGCAACAGTAGCAAATGATGCTTGTTTCAATAAATCCATTAGACTCGACTTAACTGTGAGTACATTAAATTAATTTATTCAATAGAGTTTCTTTTCTGTTTCTCCTGAATTTCTATATTAACGAAATATGTTTTGACATCCACATGAAGGAATGGTATATAGAAATTTAGAAGATCTCTATCATTGAACATCATCATACATATAAGAGAGGGCAATTATTTTGTGTAGTCAATTGTAAAAATTAATTAATTTCGATCTATATCTTCCTACCCTAAGTATTTGACATTGGCATTTGCAACAATACTATTAGTTTTGTTTATAAGTCTATATAAGTTACCATTTAATTATATGAACAATATTAAGACTGCTTTGGCAAATTACGCGTTAACAAATTTCGACTATTTCTTCTCGTTCTTTTTACCTTTCTTTCTTAACAATATGAAACACCTTTGAATAGGCAAATATGTTATCATTATTTTCAAAAATAGTTGACCCAGTCGGCACCCCATCGGGCTTCTTTCCAGTTGGACGAACGATTTTCTGTTCCTGACATAACAATTACAGAAAAGCAGAAAACAGACGGACGATAATTGGTTACATAAGCAATTGATGAAACGTTTAATTTACTGACGTTATGGTTACGAATGTAATATAATATAATGAGACCGCTAGAAATCATTATCAATATTTATGTATTGCAAAGTTAAACTCATCTGTGATAAAATTAAGAAGTTTTCGTAGTCTACATAGTCAAGAATCATTCTCAGTTGAGTCATTCTTTAAAGGCTTAAATTGAGTTGAGTTTAAGTTTAGGTACAATATGTATAGTGTGCATAGTCGCTGGGCCATAGGGACGTTTATCTACAGTTCACTGACGAAAGAAGCGGGTGTTTTGCCGATAACAAGCCAACTATTTTGTATTAGTAATTACGGAATAGGTCATATATACATATGTATATGGCCTATTCCTTTATTTATAATACAACATATTTTGCATATATACAATTGGATTTCGTGGTATTTTAATTAGATGTTTAAACATCAGCCACATTATTGTTGTTTTTCTAGCAAATAAATCATGCTATTCGTAACGATTGTTTTATTAAAGATTGCAACACATGCGAGGGACGAAATGCCATGTAAAGTTAACAATTACGTTGCAACAGCTTATATTTGATAAGTACAGAACTTAACATGTTTTAGAAGACATTAATTAAGTCGGATAGCGCAAACGATATCGATCATGTATATAATGTTAAGTTATTAATCAAAAAATGTCTTACTCGTGATCAATACGACTTACCTCGGACAAATAGTAGGGTCTGTTTCAAGAACTGTATTTAATAACAAATAAACAACCCCGCGCATGGGCTTTCATTTAAAAACACGAGGTATTTAAAAACTTCGTTAAACAAATAATCGATATAGTTGGGACATTTTATGAAAAATCAACCACCAAATTGTTTCAACAAAAGGTATTTTTAACCTATCCTGGTAGAGAAGAATGTCTATTGTAACATTTCAAATGTTTACAAAAATCGATCCTCAGAAAAGTTGTGTTTTTCAAGATAGCGTCTAAGATGGCCCCCAAAACATATTAATGATGATAACTATGTGACTATCCACTCAAATATGTTTCGGGTGCAAATAACATATTAAGATAAAAAAGTTAGGTTCGTCTATGACGCATCACAGAAATCCAACATGGCGCCCATATGGCCGAAACTTGCATAACTATTGACTTGGTGATTGTTTTGTCTACCGCCACTGTTTGGTGGAAAGGAAACACATAAAGACCATTAAACACAAAACGTGGGCGATTGTAAGGTAAGTCCAATACGTTAACATTTTTTACATTGCACTACCATGCGACAAAAAGTGATTTAAGATCTGAGGCTATCACCTTTACAAACCGGTAACCAAGTAGTGAGGATTTAATACTTGAGTCAGCTCTATTATATCTTCCGATGAGTGTGTGGACACTACTGGAAACATTATTCTATGGACAAGGCACAAGACGAAAGGTTGTGGCAGTTGGTCATGCAATTATACAAACAGTTCGCCCCCGAGCTGTCATTGAACCACTACAATTTACAAATAACTACAGTTACTGTACAAATCCATCAGAAATGGGATTATATTGTTCATAGACTGAAGTTATAAGATTTGAGAAAATGCAGCGGATATTTTGGAGCTTGATATCCTGGGTAGTGATATAGATTTGTTGGAGATAGCTGTTCTCTTCGCCGCCGATAATGTTGACCGCAACGTAATCACCATCAACGGCAAAGGTACTTTTCATGAGATGGGTGTCAGTGGTACATCTATCATCCCTTTAACAGGACCGAACCTTCTGATTGCGCGAAAACATACCTCAGAGCTAAACACTAGTAATAAGACAAAAATAACTATCTTGGAGTACAGGTTGTCAAGGCATGCTTTCCAGGTAATATTCAAAGACCTGCCGTGATTTGTGAATTATGACAAAAGGATCGCTAGATTGTTCTGATGTTGGCGTGTTTTCATACACTAATGAACTTGCTGGGGGCCATAGGATCCATTATATAAGGAACCGGGCTCAAAAACATACTTGAGGCTGTCTATGAACATGCCTTATAATCAATACGCCATAACATGTTCACATAGAAAGTTGCTACTGTCGAACGATTCTTCACTTCTCAATGACTCCTACAAACATCACATACAACATAATTCTATAGCCAATGCGTATACTATCACATCATGGTAAGGGTGGGGATGGTGAATACTATGAAACCGACTGAATGGGATGGAAACAGTACATCGATTAATTAATTCCCATCATGACGCAAAACAATGCTGCACCTGAAGAACTATCGAACGAACATTCTCCATTGTAACTGTTCAGTAGGATGTAAATCCTCTCGATGCAGCTGCACACGGTATGGATTCCCCTGCAGTGCTGTATGTGGCGCTTGCCAAACTAAAAACTGTGAAAATCCAAACAATTCACTAGAGGTCGGTCCTGAGGAGAAGGAGTACGACACTGACAATTTAACACTCTAACGCTCTAAGAAAAATGTTTTGGAAAAATGTGATTGTAAATCAGGTAAAAAAGTGGACAGCTTAATATTATAAATTGGATGTCATGATTATTCAACTGCTTATTGATATCAACAATTCGATCAAAATGTTCTTTTTCTCCCAAACTATGGCGTTTGAAATAACAATCAGCACGTTTGAATCAGACGTTATGAACTTGTGGTCCTTCGTATTGTGTCGGTGATCATTTTGGACGCCATGTTCCATGTCTGTGTAACATAATCAACTTACACTGTGTCTAATGATTTGTATGTGTTCTTTGCCCCCGAGACACCAAACTCATCAGTTTTGAGTGGATAGTTACATAGGTATGATCATTAATAGATGTTTGCGGCCATCTTAGAAAACAATCATTTTTACGAAGGTCCGATTTCGGTAAACTTGTATTATGTTATAAAGTACCTTCTACCCTACTGAACAGACGCACACATGGATATACTCCATTTATTTATGTTTAAAACTTCTCTGTGTAAGAAGATCGTTCAGGAAATTGTTTTAAATTATAACAAAACATACAATTTTTCGACTTGATTTCGGATACAAATCATTAAAAATAATATCCTGACTATTGCAGTGGTCGTATAATACGGGTTAATGTCTACAAGGAAAAAACTTACTTTTTGTAGTAATTTTGGGGGGTCAAGTCAGTAAGCTTACAAGTAAGCGCTTTTGAGAATGTATACACACATCAATTTTAATGAGCGCCTTATACTGTATTAACATATGCAATTACGGAGCTTGTTAATTAAAATTACATAATTGCTGTTTTTTATTTGCATAATATAATATTTATATAATTACATAAATATACTGACAACAGTATTTTCCTATAACTGTACTTATTGCTTTGTAATAATGTAACACTAATGCGGTGAACATAACATTGTTATTTTTAATTCCATGTTTCAAAATCTATGTCTACATGTTGAACATGAACACGTCTGACCTAAAGTTTTAATTGTCAAAGACAATTATTATTTTGAATAATGTCATTATTACAAAGATTTACAAAAACAACATTTCATTATAATTTAAATTACATTATATTGTAATCAGTTGTATATAGTGCACGATAAATAAGCACACCTACATAAGCGATATAAAAATACGCATTGTGTTTGAAATTAATTACAATATTTAATTAAACAAAAACTACGACAGCATATTCATTACAAGCACAAATTAAATTATGCATACATTCACTGGATACACATCCATACACAGAATGCCACCGTACACGCATTTTAACAGGAATTGTCTGTATTAAATATACACAATCTGGATTATTACCATATTCTAAGATGCAATATACTATCTAGCAGTGTATGCGTTTTATCCTCTTACGGTTGTTGTTGTCCTTGTTCGTGAACTCAGATCGATATCCGTTCTGGTCTCGACATGATTTAAAAATGAACAAAACATGTGCCTGAGTAAAGAACGATTTTTTTTACCAGACAAAATGTAAAAAAAAAAATCCAGTTCTGAATATAAGTTATTGCGTATGCTAGATGTATGTACGTGTACAAGTTAACGAAGTCAACAGGATTGGAAGCTAGTATAACTAGTGGGTCTGGGTAAAGCGCATATCAGATCTAAACAATATGCATGCCATATCAGAGCTAAACAATATGGGATGTGAAGTACCATAAACGTGATTGATATAGCTATTAATGTGATTGTTAGTTTGTTTTGCTCTTGTCTTTTCTTGTCGATGGAATTTTGATTCGACGTCATGTTGAGTCTTCCTTTTTTCTGCTTTGCAATTCGAAATATAAAAGCTATGTTGCATGTAGGAATAACGACAAACGGAAGTATAACAAAGTAAAAGGTTTCAATTAAGTACCAAATATCTGACAAAAACGAAGAATATTGACATGCATTTTCCGACCCATTTTCACCGAAAATCATTGAGACTTCAATTAAGTATGGTATTGACCACAGTAAGCTCCAGATAAACAGAATACCAAGAACGCATTTTACGCGTTTCAATGTAAAACACACATTAAACTTAAGTGGAAACAGAACAGCACACATCTGTTCAACAGTCCAACAAGCTAGAATATAATTCGAGAACATCGCTGATGAACTGTTTAAATAAATAATCATCCGACACAAAATATAGTTCCAAAAAGTCCACCTATGTCAAGATAAGAGAACGTGAATCTTAAAAGACACACAAACAAGTCATTAGCGCTTAAACAAACTATATATAGTTCTGTAGTTTGGAAAGATTTCATAGTATACACTAATTCAATTGTCAACGGATTTGTAAAAAATCCAGGTAAATTAGAAAAATAAAGGAATAGAGTTTTTGAACAAACTTATAAACTTGAAACTCGTATAGATTATCGTAAGTAGAAGTTAACCCGTCCTCCTGTGAATTGCTGATATTCAAACAAATCGCATCCGAGCAGTTTGTCGAAAATTGCTCACATGGGCATCTGTGGAATGTATCGTTGCTATTTCCCGAATGGTTTTTGTGTAGTTTGGTATATACAGTTTTCGTGTGAAAGCTGTCCTGAATTGGAGGTGATTTCTCATTATCATGCACACTTCTCCCAGATAAGTGTGCACAAATAAGTGAAAGCACGATAAACTTCACATATTTCTTAACTCCCATGTCTGAAATGATAAACATAAAAGATACAAAACATCGTCATATCCAAGCGTACGATAAACGAAGCATATGTTGACGCTCAAATTCGAGAGCCGTTCACATAATATAATAATTATGCTTTGCAATCAAGGTGTATATGTTATATGTTATATTCAACTGCAAACGTATTACAGCCAACTAATTTAGGTCGCATTTATTTTTCCGGCAAGTTGACCAAGTACATAAACTCTAACTTATATAATACAAAGCCATGCAATAAACCACAACGCTGTCGTGATTTTCAATATGAAATCCGATCTTTAAGAAAACATGTGCATACAATTATGGCTAAAACATATTTTAAACGATTTCTTACTAATTTGCAATACATGAAGTCATTATTTTTTAGAAAATTATAATTTACAACTACAACGCACAACAAAATAGTTCGCATTCTGGAAAAATATTAGAATTAACCTTCCGATTTTGCGATGTTTTTTTTTCATGCTGAACACTTTTACAATACACGAGTTTATTGTATCGGTAAGATTGAGGAGCTACAATTGAAGTTGGTTCCAAACTTTGAGCCCAAGTCTCACTTTTGCCGGTAGAGCCCCGGTCAATCCCGGTTTGCTAACGCCGGTCGAATGGCGAGAACCAGGATGATTCGTTGCTTTTTTTGACGCGGTCACATTATTTCCCGGTGCCGCCCCGGTTGAAGCCGGTCAACAACCCGGCAGAGTCCCGGTCAACCCCGGACTAGCTACGGTTTATCCCGGTGGAGTCCCGGCAGAGCCCCGGTTGTCGCCGGTAATGCCCAGGTGGAGCCTCGGTGAAAGCCGGCAGCGTCCCGGCAGAGCCCCGGTATACAGTAACTCCACCGGCACTCACCGGGACTATACCGGCATCAGACCCCGGCAGAGCTACGGCAACGGGCCGGTTTAACCCCGGTCGACGCCGGTGAATGCCGGTGGCGTCCCGGCAGAGCGCCGGCTTAACATTGTACCGTAGCTATACCAGGACTCTGCCGGCATTCACCGGGGCTCCACCGGGGTAACACCGCGACAACCGGGGCGTTGCCGTAGCTCTGCCGGGGTCTGTATGTGCCCCGGTGGAGCTACGGTGCCGTCCCGGTTGTTGCCGGTGCCGTCCCGGTTGTTGCCGGTGCCGCGCCGGTCGTTGTCGGTCCTTCCCGGTGACTCCCGGTTCATCCCGGAGGTATTAAACATTTTAATACTTTGCCGGTGGAGCCCCGGTTGTTTCCGGTCGTCCGCGGTTCATGCCGGTCGTCCCTGGTGGAGCCCCGGTTCATCCCGGTAGAGCCCCGGTTCACCCCGGTAGATCCCGGATCACGCACCGGGGCTCCACTGGCATTATAGTGAGACTGGGCCTTTAAGAAAACAGTACAAGAGTATCTTGAACTTTTGCCATAGGCGAAAAATCTTCGAATGGTAAACTTTGTACATTGTAGTGCTGTTTCACCTCAGTACGTATATGCAATCAAACAATCGCCATATACTCCATGATGTGTTTTCTTTAAAAAAAAATGGCATGTAAATATCAAGTTATACTGTATTATTTAATATAAAATCGTCAATTGTAGAAATAGTTAGGTGAGTATACGAGAACAGAAAAAAATCAAACAGGAACAGAAAGAGTGGGACATATTCGGAAAGGTGCAGCATACACATGGGAAGGGGGCTTATATAACAACCAGTAGTGGCATACAAATGGTAGGGTCCACTCTCATCAACACCTATCCTGCCATTTTTAACACTTTTTGCATCAGGCAACTTTTAAGTGATTCGTATCAGAAAGAAATCCTCGTAAATGTGTTGTTGTTCTTTATTGTTTATTTTAACAAAATATGTAACAAATTATACAATAAATGTTGTTGCAAGCTATTGACTGTTATTAAATATAAAAAGGCACTCGATTGAAGCTATTATCTTCGGTGAATATATAAAAGCAATATGCCAATTTAAGTGTGTGGATTTATCTGAGTTGAAGAATGAATATTAAGACGATATGTTTTAGAGAGTGAATTTACATGTATGTCGAATTTGAATAAATTCTACTTCAAAATTAAAATATACCTAAGATTTAAAAAAATGTTCAGATACGTTTCAATTAGTTTATTTCATATAATGTATGCTCAAATACATGTTAATCATGTTTCGCAGTTTTAAAATGAACGGTTTTGTTTCTATTTTATTAAACAGTTTATTCCTAAATTATTGAATACATTAAGAACGACTTACCGGATAACGTATCCTTTTGTGTTTCCGCAGAGAATGTTTAAACGTTGGAATGCATTCTCGTTTATATCGAGAAATCGATTGACGGCTATCGACATAACGGCATATGACGTATGTATGTTCTGTTAATACTAATTGTGCTTTAGTTGCATAATGTATTCACCCACCGCCTTGCTTTTATTACTTGATTTGATAAGATTTGTATATAAGAAGTTTGAATCGATCATTTGTTCGAGTAAATAATATCATTATATTACAAAGAACACACATTAATACTAGATTTATTTGAACTTTTCAACGTCATATCATGCACGTGATTGAAGACGAGTTTTGCTTTTAGTTAAGCGCAAACCAAACAGCAAACAAGGGAGGTAATTGGACTTTCTACATGAAGATTGTTTCATAGTTTCATCTTGTGTATGGAAAATGTCCAATTTGAATCAATTTCGAAAAGTCTTTATTGGATAATAAATGAATAATAATAACAAAACTTAAAGTGGTGTGTAGAAAAAAATTACATTCATTTCTTTATTTTTGTACACAGTATTGAATGTTTAATCTGATTGCATAGATGCCTTCCGTATACTCCCAGCTGCGGGATCTGTGATACAGCAGAGCTTTGTTTTTGTCAGGGTACGATCGTGTAATAATTCCATCAGCGTTAATATAACACATATTTTACAGAAATGGCGGAGCCACAAATGAAAAAATATATTTTGAATGACCACGTATAAATTTTTTAAACGATCTGACACTACAATCATACACCATATGACGCCATATAATAACGCATGTGTCGCTAACTAGCTATGTGGTAAACAGTGCTTTATTTTCTGCATCACTTAGTTATAGAATATTATTGAATATTATCATAAGAATTTCTATTGTTCAATATTTGGATATTTCCCGGCGACTATTTAATTTGCGTATTGCTATACAAATTATAAACAATATTCCTACAAAACTTGGCACTAAACAAGAGTGAAATGATTTAACATTATCACGTCCTTATCATTAGGAGCTAAAGAGAAATGATCGAGATATCAACCAATGTTAGTCTCTGATCATTTACCGCAAAGCATGAACTGAATAACCAAAGATTTCTTTGGACATCGGTGAAGAGCAGTTTCTGAGATAGTTTTATTATAATGTTTGTTTTTCGTTGATTAATAAAAGCTTGTCAAATGAGAGAAAATATCATTTTTTTAAGAAGTAGCGGCAACACAATTGTTGGTCGTAAGACCATGAACAATGTTTTCTTGGACTGACCTGTATTTATCCATAATATACAAATATAATAAACATATATAACTCACGCTAACTTCATTGTAATGAGCTTGTTTAAAAATCAATTGTATTCAATTTTAAATAGTTTACATTTAACATGACTAAAAAAATTATAAAAACAAACAAGTTTTCATTCTAATTAAAAACAGTTTTACCATTAAAACATACTCAAAGATATTCTAACTAAGACTCTGTATATAAATGAACATATATACAGTAAAAGTATGATTATGTCCTAGACTGTGACCTAGAGTATAAAAATTGTTTGCGTTCATATAAAATCTTAAAGCAGGTTTTGGCAGCAGCATATGCGTTATTATCGTTTTTAAAAGTCGCAAGTAATTTTTAATCATCTGACAAATTTTCATGACTGACACTTGGCATATTATTTATTACATAAATAAGTTCTGTTCTACACTCATTGTACAATGGGCAATGATATAGTACGTGCTTTTCATCTTCTACATTATTCTGGCAATAAACACAACATCTATTTCTAGTGCTAAATTCTCATATCTTCCCGTCTCAACTCGTAATGGTGCAACACCGCATCTAAATTTTGTAAAAAGCTGAACGGTTATCAAAAGATATATTGGTTTTCAAATAATTCTCTGGACAAAAATCAGACTTAAAAATTATGTTAGTTCTCAGCTTGTTACCACCATTTCCTCTGATAGAGGTATTCTATCTAACAATGCTTTCCATTTCAACTTTTTAACATCAAACAATTTATCTTCAATGAAGTTAATTACAGATTTAGAGTTACCACCAGCATGATTCAAAAATTCAATTAAATTAATATTTTGAAGACACTTTTTCAATCTAAAATATTTCTAATATTAGCTTTTTGAGTACAACATAACACTTTATTCTTTCTTGTTTTTGGCATATTCATCACTCTAAAATACTGCCTGAAAACTGCACCCCAGAGCCTAACATTGAGTGGTTCACAACCCATCTCCACAATCAAAGCTGCATTTGGAGTATATTTCCCTACTCCAAGATAGCAACGCATTTCCCGGTTGTGGACTTCATTTATACACGAGAAAGACCTGTCCCCCACAAAGGAGCGCTGTAGTTAATGATTGGTCATACCATACCATCATACAGCTTTGTGAAAGTTGAGTAATGGAAACCACCAAATGCTCTGCTCTTTGAAATAATCAGACCAAGAGCCCTGGATGCTGACATAGCAACATTATAGCTATCTCATGAAATTCAAGAAATTATTTCAACACAAAACCCAAGTACTTATAGCTATGTACATATTCTAATACATCTGTTCCAAGTTTAAAAACATGATCTGACATAGGTGTCCCAGTAGTACGAAAATGAATAATATTTGACTTATAACAGTTTCCTGTCATTTTATTTTGAGTACACCAGACTGATAGCTGATTCAACATGAACTGCATATCCTTGGCATTTTCAGCTTATAGTACAACGTCATCAGCATATAATAAAATACTTATTCTTGTATCTCCTATATTGATTCCTTTATCTAAATTATTAATTGTAGAAGCCAAATCATTAATATACAAATTAAACAGCATTGGGGAGAGGGGGCAACCCTGTTTCAAGCCGCACTTTATATTGAACCAATGTTTGTCAAAGCCATTCAGACGGACGCAACATTTAACATCTTTATACAATGAAAATATGGCTTGAAACAGTCTGCCCCGCAATCCCAAATAGTGCAACTTTTTCCATATTGTACTTCTGTCTAACAAATCATACGCTTTCTTAAAATCGATAAAGGCGGCAAAAGTGGGGAGCCTTTTGAGTTAACGATTTTCTATTATGATAGTTAATGACTGTACTTGATCAATAATGCTTTTCCCTTTAACAAACCCATTTTGCTCATCACATATAATATTTTCTTGTGTACTCCAGTTTGTTAATCTAGTATTCAAAAGACTACAATAATCTTATATATACAAGGAGCCAGTGTAATACCCCTATAAGAGAGTGGATCTCTAACATTAGACGTAGACGACTTTGGAACAGGTGTTATTATGTCTTTAGACCATTCTGATGGTACATTTCCACTAACGTTATATCTATTAAATAGGCTATGCAGCATTGCCAATGCTAGGTCATTCTCAACAACGCATTCGGTATATCGTCATGGCCTGGTGTCTTTCCAGATTTTGCCTGTATTATGCATTTTCAGACTTCCTCTCTGGTGAATATGTTTTTAAAGTCTAACCCATCAACAGCATCACCACCAGCACCATCAGTAGGTGGTACATAGTCTGAATCACTCATAGCGACCTGAGGGCTAAGAACATTTTCAAAATCGGAACCCTGTTTTTGAATGACTTGCCTAGGATCAGAACATACAGAACCATCTGACCTTTTAACTTCAAATGGAATCTTTTTTAATCTTTTATTACCAATCCCAATTTTACCAATACTTTTCCACAAAGTTCTAGAATCCCTGGAGACAGCAGCTTCTAGCTCTGCTTGTGCCTGGTAAACATACTGTCTCTTAGCTCTCCTCTGGACGCTACGGTCAAATTCTGTACGCTTTGTGACATTTACATGTTTCAACAACCGCCTATTTCCATTTGAACATTTTAACCAGTGCTTTTCAGCTAAACACATACTTTTCCATAAAACAGTTAAATGATCAGACCACCAAGGCTTATATACTTTATGTTTCTTACTTGTTCTTTTACTACATCTTATATCAACTAGATTATGAGGTAATTTGTTCAACATCTCATTATGTATAAACTGTACACATGAACCGTACGCCTCATCAAGAAACACCTGTGACAAAGCCGCACTTTCTAACTGATCTATAGTCTGAAATATTCTTGTTTGGCAATCGATACCAGACATGAAATCATTACTTAACGATTTTGCATCATACATGGTACGGGTGCAGTGCATCTCAGAGTTGGGTCCCGTCTAAAACATACCGTCATCAGGTTTTTGAAATACAACATTCCACCTCAATAAAGAGTGATCTGGTGTAACACTAGTACACAGTTGGGTAAATCTATCTGAAACATATCGGACATGGAAATGACCTCAAACTCTGAAAATGTGTACAAAGTTTCATATGGAATAAGACAAAAGTCAACAACTTAGGCACCTTAAGGACCAATAAAGGTAAATAATTATTTTTAGCATTTCGGCCATTCAAAATAGAAACATTTACATCAATTAAAAAGTCTGTCCAAAATGATCCATATCTATTTACACCAAAATCTATTTCATTTCTCTCTGGTAAGTCATCAATGCCTTGTATAAAATCCAAATTATCTGCACATCTACTATTAAAATCGCCGCATAAAACATCACAGCATTAACATCATGGTATTTACTAATTTGACAAATAAGATTTTCATAAAACTCAATACCATCAATCTGCCTTGTGGAATTCTCTGGGGGTAAATAACAAACACATGCAATGACATTTTCATTTACACCATTTTTACAGGTAAACTTGAGCCATAAGATTCCTTCAATATCCTTATCCAGTACATAAACATTATAATCATTTAAACATTTACTTTAAATCAAAAATGCAAATCCGCCAGATCCTTTTTTAGCATTTACACCGTGTTCTCTGAAACAATGATAATTTGAAAATCTGTCACAGTTCCAGTTCTGAACATTCCAAAACCCGCAAATAGCCTAATGTCTATGATAACGGTAGGAATGCTCGCTTCCATAATATCCCCCACGGTGGTGTCTCTCCCGATCTTGGTGATGATCACGCCCATAGTCTCTTCCTCGCTCCTGCCTCCTATCTCTAGGTGAATCCCTAATGTAATTTTTATCACTCCCATCTCTATGTGAATTCCTAGAGTCATAACTATCACTTCTGTCTCTAGGTGAATCCCTAGAGCCATATCTATCTGCATAGTGCTTCGAGTCTTCTCTATGGCTCGAACCAGCTCGTTCGCCCCAAAACTTCCTTCCTGAATTGTCGCGATTAGACACAACGTGAGCACAACGCACTTCAAGATCAGCTAACTGACCTCGTGTCAAAGACTCGATGACTTTTTTAAAATTAGCACTCTTAATTCTTTCACGTTTAGATTTATCAATATCGATAAAAACATCACTAAATCGACTTTTATGCAAAACTGATTCATTATCGATCACTTCACTTATCTCAGATCTATTCTTCATAGTTGCCACAATGACGCGCGATACCTGACCTCTCCTCGGTGGCACTCCCTTTCGTACAGCTCGAACCGCTCGTGCTTCTACCTTCAGCCCATCTGCAAGTATGTTGTTCACCTTCTGCAAGACATCTTCATTCTCTAATTCATGAACGTTACGGAGAATGATATTGTTTTCAATAGAGTCTGGTTTGGACCCCGTTTCCGTCAAATCATCCACTAGGCCTTTTATAGTGTCACTAGCATTGTCGATATTTGATGTGCATTCAGCTAAAACGTTTTTTTTTTGCATTCTCAACTTCTTCATACACTTTATTCAATTTGTTTATTTCACTTGTGATTCGTTTATCGATCGTGTCAGTTAACTTCTTGGTGACTTTCTCCTCAACGGCTTTCTCAATTACATCAATTCTCTCGTGCACTTTTCCAATCATATCAATCATGTTAGTGTTGACCCTTTGCATGTTTGCTGACATGGTTCGCATGTCGCAAGACATTGTGAATAACATGTTTGCTATACTTTGAATGTCCATGTGCGTAAAGTCTGGGTTTTCACCAGCTGTAAAATGTACTTCAGCAACATGTATTTCACTATTAACAAGTACAGTGTTTTTTCAAACCATTAGGCCTACTTGATTGCAAGACATTTTTCTTCTCACCCTTAGAAGCGTTCACAAGATTGCGTTTAGCTTTACTGACGGGGCGTTTCTCCTTTTCACTATCTAGACTTGTCAATGATACTCTTTTTACATTTTTCCTTTCACTGTCCGCCTATGGGGCGGAGCGATTTCTTTTTCTACTGTTCACTGGGATTCTTATAACAGGAACGGCAATTGGCTGTGAAAGAAATATCATATGTTTAAATGCAATGTAAATGGCACACTCACCTTTTAAGATTATATTAAGTTTTATTCATCAACTTTTTTTTTTTTTTTTTTTTTTTTTTTTTTTTTTTTCTTTTTTTTTTTTTCTTACCACAACACTTAATTGAATATTTAACACAATGAGAATGTCATTATTTCCAGGTATCAGCAGTGTGAAATGCATGA
>VMBQ01000546.1:9503-90062 GCA_007657795.1 Dreissena rostriformis | reverse complement strand
GAGCCCCAGTGAATGCCGGTGGCGTCCCGGCAGAGCGCCGGTTTAACGATGTACCGTAGCTATACCGGGACTCTGCCGGCATTCACCGGGGCTCCACCGGGGTAACACCGGCGACAACCGGGGCGTTGCCGTAGCTCTGCCGGGGTCTGTATGGGCCCCGGTGGAGCTACGATGCCGTCCCGGTTGTTGCCGGTGCCGTCCCGGTTGTTGCCGGTGCCGTGCCGGTCGTTGCCGGTCCTTCCCGGAGACTCCCGGTTCATCCCGGAGGTATTAAACATTTTATTACTTTGCCGGTGAAGCCCCGGTTGTTCCCGGTCGTCCCCGGTTCATGCCGGTCGTCCCCGGTGGAGCCCCGGCTCATCCCGGTAGAGCCCCGGTTCACCCCGGTAGATCCCGGATCACGCACCGGGGCTCCACCGGCATTATAGTGAGACTGGGCCTTTAAGAAAACAGTACAAGAGTATCTTGAACTTTTGCCATAGTCGAAAAATCTTCGATTGGTAAACTTTGTACATTGTAGTGCTGTTTCACCTCAGTACGAATATGCAATCAACCAATCGCCATATACTCCATGATGTGTTTTCTTTAAAAAAAAATGGCATGTAAATATCAAGTTATACTGTATTATTTAAAATAAAATCGTCAATTGTAGAAATATTTAGGTGAGTCTACGAGCACAGAGAAAAATCAAACAGGAACAGAAAGAGTGAGACATATTCGGAAAGGTGCAGCATACACATGGGAAGGGGGCTTATATAACAACAAGTAGTGGCAAACAAATGGTAGGGTCCACTCTCATCAACACATATCCTGCCATTTTTAACACTTTATGCATCAGGCAACTTTTAAGTGATTTGTATCAGAAAGAAATCCTCGTTTATGTGTTGTTGTTCTTTATTGTTTATTTTAACAAAATATGAAACAAATTATACAATTTTTTTTTTTTTGCAAGCTATTTACTGTTATTAAATATAAAAAGTCACTCTATTGCAGCTATTATCTTCGGTGAATATATAAAAGCAATATGCCAATTTAAGTGTGTGGATTTATCTGAGTTGAAGAATGAATATTAAGACGATATGTTTTAGAGAATGAATTTACATGTATGTCGAATTTGAATAAATTCATTCCTTATTTATTCCTAAATTATTTAATACATTAAGAACGACTAACCGGATAACGTATCCTTTTGTGTTTCCGCAGAGAATGGCTTAAATGTTGGAATGCATTCTCGTTTATATCGAGAAATCGATTGACGGCTATCGACATAACGGCATATGACGTATGTATGTTCTGTTAATACTAATTGTGCTTTAGTTGCATAATGTATTCACAAACCGCCTTGCTTTTATTACTTGATTTGATAAGATTTGTATATAAGAAGTTTGAATCGATCATTTGTTCGAGTAAATAATATCATTATTTTACAAAAAACACACATTAACACTAGATTTATTTATATCATTTAACTTTTCAGCGTCATATCATGCACGTGATTGATTCATAGTTTCATCTTGTTTATGGGAAATGTCACATTTGAATCAATTTCGACAAGTCTTTATTTGATAATAAATGAATAATAATAACAAAACTAAACGTGGTGTGTACAACAAATTCACATTCATGTATTGTTTGTACACAGTATTGAATGTTTAATCTGACTTGCATAGATGCCTTTCGAATACTCCCAGCTGCGTGATCTGTGATATAGATGAGCTTTGTTTTTGTCAGGGTACGATCGTGTAATAATATCATCAGCGTTAATATAAAACATATTTTCCAGAAATGGCGGAGCCACAAATAAAAAAATAAATTTTGAATGACCACGTATAAAATTTTAAAACGATCTTACACTACAATCATACGCCATATGAGGCCATATAATTACGCATGTCTCGCTAACTAGCTATGTGGTAAACAGTGTTTTATTTTCTGTATCGCTAAGTAAGCACTTGGCACTTAGCCAATGTGAAATGATTAAACATTATCACGTTCTTATCATAAGAAGCTAAAGAGAAATGATCGAGATATCAACCAATGTTATTCTCTGATCATTTACCGCAAAGCATGAACTGAATAACCAAAGATTTCTTTGGACATATGTGAATAGCAGTTTCTCAGATAGTTTTATTATAATGTTTGTTTTTCGTTTTATAAATAAAAGCTTGTCAAATGAGAAACACATATCTTGTTTCTTTTTAAGAAGAGCGGCAACACAATTATTGGTCGTGAGACCATGAACAATGTTTTCTTGGACTGACCTGTATTTATTCATAATATACCAATATAATAAACAGATAAAACTCACGCTAATTTGATTGTAAGCTTGTTTGAAAATCAATTGTATTCAATCATGATCAATTTGACTGTAAACTTTTAGCAGCTCATCATGAAAATCATATTAAATATTCAATTCAATTCAATTCACAATTTATTTAAGTCTCAATCACATTGCATGTTCATACTACAATTTGCACATACAATATAACACAATGACATGAATGTAACCAGTCATAAATGACTGTACATTTTAAATAGTTTAAATTTAACATGACTACAACATTGATAAAAACAAACAAGTTTTCATTCTAATTAAAAACAGTTTTACCATTAAAACATACTCAAAGATATTCTAACTAAGACTCTGTATATAAATGTACATATATACAGTAAAAGTATGATTATGTCCTAGACTGTGACCTAGAGTATAAAAATTGTTTGCGTTCATATGAAATCTTAAAGCAGGTTTTGGCAGCAACATATGAGTTATTATCATTTTTAAAAGTCGCAAGTAATTTTTCATCATCTGACAAATTTTCATAACTGACACTTGGCATATAATTTATCACATAAATAAGTTATGTTCTACACTCATTGTACAATGGGTAATGATATAGTACGTGCTATTCATCTTCTACATTATTCTGGCAATAAACACAACATATATTTTCTAGTGCTTAATTCTCATATCTTCCCGTCTGAACTCGTAATGGTGCAACACCGCATCTAAATTTTGTAAAAAGCTGAACGGTTATTTAAAGAAATATTGGTGTTCAAATAATTCTCTGTACAAAAATCAGACTTAAAAATTAGGTAAGTTCTCACATTGTTACCACCGTTTCCTCTGATAGAGGTATTCTATCTAACAATTCTTTCCATTTCAACTTTTCAACATCAAACAATTTATCTTCAATGTAGTTAATAACAGGTTTAGAGTTACCACAAGCATGATTCCACAATAATTCAATACAATTAATATTTTGAAGACACTTTTTCAATCTAAAATAACTTTTTCTAACATTAGCTTTTTTGAGTACAAAATACCACTTTATTCTTTCTTGTATTTGGCATATTCATCACTCTAAAATACTGCCTGAAAACTACACCCCAGAGCCTAACATTGAGTGTTTCTCAAACCATCTCCCCAATCAAAGCTGCATTTGGGGTATATTTCTCTACCCCAAGATAGCACCGCATTTCCCGGTTGTGGACTTCATTTATACACGAGAAGGACCTGTCCCCACAAAGGAATGCTGTAGCTAATGATTGGTCATACCATACAATCATACAGCTTTCTGAAAGTTGAGTAATGGAAACCACCAAATGCTCTGCTCTTTGAAATAATCAGACCAAGAGCCCTGGATGCTGACATAGCAACATGTTTAGCTATCTCATGAAATTCAATAAATTCTTTTAACACAACACCCAAGTACTTATAGCTATGTACATATTCTAATACATCTGTTCCAAGTTTAAAAACATGATCTGACATAGGTGTCCCATAAGTACGAAAATGAATAATATTTGACTTATCACAGTTTCCTGTCATTTTATTTTGAATACACCAGACTGATAGCTGATTCAACATGAACTGCATATCCTTGGCATTTTCAGCTAATAGTACAACATCATCAGCATATAATAAAATACTTATTCTTGTTTCTCCTATATTGATTCCTTTATATAAACTATTTATTGTAGAAGCTAAATCATTAATATACAAATTAAACAGCATTGGGGAGAGGGGGCAACCCTGTTTCAAGCCGCACTTTATATCGAACCAATGTGTGCCAAAGCCATTCAGACGGACGCAACATTTAACATCTTTATACAATGAAAATATAGCTTGAAACAGTCTGCCCCGCAATCCCAAATGCTGCAACTTTTTTCCATATTGTACTTCTGTCTAACAAATCATACGCTTTCTTAAAATGGATTAAGGCGGCAAAAGTGGGGAGCCTTTTAAGTTAACGATTTTCTAGAATTATAGTTAATGACTGAAATTGATCAATAATGCTTTTCCCTTTAACACAGCCATTTTGCTCATCACATATACTATCTTCTTGTGTACTTCAAAAGACTACAATAAATCTTATACATACAAGGAGCTAGTGAAATACCCCTATTAGAGAGTGGATCTCTAACATCAGACGTAGACGACTTTCTGATTGTACAGTTCCACTAACGTAACATATATTAAAGAGGCTACATGTGTATGTAGCATCGCCAATGCTAGGTCAGTCTTCAACAACGCATTTGGTATATCGTCATGGCCTGGTGCCTTTCCAGATTTTGCCTGTATTATGCATTTTCAGACTTCCTCTATGGTGAATAAGTGGTAAAAGTCCAACCCATCAACAGCATCACCACCAGCACCACCAATAGGTGGTACACAGTCTGAATCACTCACAGCGACCTGAGGGATTTTCAAAATCGGAACCCTATTTTTGAATGACTTGCCTAGGATCAGAACATACAGAACCATCTGACATTTTAACTTCAAATGGAATATTTTTAATCTTTCATAACCAATCCAAATTTTACCAATACGTTTCCAAAAAGTTCTAGAATCCCTGGAGACAGCAGCTTCTAGCTCTGCTTGTGCCTGGTAAACATACTGCCTCTTAGCTCTCTGGACGCTACGGTCAAATTCTTTACGCTTTGTGACATATACATGTTTCAACAACCGCCTATTTCCATATGAACATTTTAACCACTGCTCTTCAGCTAAACACATACTTTTCCATAAAATAGTTAAATGATCAGACCACCAAGCTTATGTACTTTATGTTTCTAACTTGTTCTTTTACTA
Source organism: Dreissena rostriformis (assembly GCA_007657795.1). NCBI lineage: Eukaryota > Metazoa > Mollusca > Bivalvia > Myida > Dreissenidae > Dreissena > Dreissena rostriformis. The sequence goes on along the minus strand of VMBQ01000546.1, from coordinate 84,970 downwards.
AATCTTATATCAACTAGCTTATGAGGTAATTTGTTCAACATCTCATTATGTATAATCTGTTCAAATGAACCGTACGCCTCATCAAGACCCACCTGTGACATAGCCGCACTTTCTAACTGATCTTTAGTCTGAAATATTCTTGTTTGGCAATCAATACCAGACATGAAATCATTACTTAACGATTTTGTATACATGGTACGGGTGCAGTGCATCTCAGAGTTGGGTCCCGTCTGAAACATACCGTCATCAGGTTTTTGAAATACAACATTCCACCTCAATAAAGAGTGATCTGGTGTAACAATGGTACACAGTTGGGTAAATCTATCTGAATAATCTAACATATTGGACATGGAAATGACCTCAAACTCTGAAAATGTGTACAAAGTTTCGTATGGAATAAGACAAAAGTCAACAACTGAGGCACCTTAAGGATCAATATAGGAAAAATTATTATTTTAAGCAGTTCGGCCATTCAAAATAGCAAAATTTGCATCAATTAAAAAGTCTGTCCAAAATGATCCATATCTATTTATACCAAAATCTATTACATTTCTCTCTGGTGAGTCATCAATGCCTTGTATAACATCCAAATAATCTGCACATCTACTATTAAAATCGCCGCATAAAAAACATCACAGCATTTACATCACGGTATTTACTAATTTGACAAAAAAGATTTCCATAAAACTCAATACCCTCAATCTGCCTTGTGGAATTCTCTGGGGGTAAATAACAAACACATGCAATGATATTTTCATTCACACCATTTTTACAGGTAAACTTGAGCCATAAGGTTCCCTCAATATCCTTATCCAGTACATTAACATTATAATCATTAAAAAAAAAAATTTTGAATCAAAAATGCAACTCCGCCAGATCCTTTTTGGCATTAATATGCCAACCAGTTCTATTATGCCCAATACAAGTATAACCATCAATATTTATCTCTTCATTGTTCTTTAAATGTGTTTCGGCAATGACTAAAACATCAAACTTACAATTATTTACACCGTGTTCTCTGAAACAATGATAATTTGAAAATCTGTCACAGTTCCAGTTCTGAACATTCCAAAACCCGCAAATAGCCTAATGTCTATGATAACGGTAGGAATGCTTGCTTCCATTATATCCCCACGGTGGTGTCTCTCCCGTCCTTGGTGATGATCACGCCCATAGTCTCTACCTCGCTCCTGCCTCCTATCTCTAGATGAATCCCTAGAGTCAGTTCTATCACTCCCATCTCTATGTGAATTCCTAGAGTCAAACCTATCACTCCTGTCTCTAGGTGAATCACTAGAGCCATATCTATCTGCATAGTGCTTCGAGCCTTCACTATGGCTCGAACCGGCTCGTTCGCCCGAAAACCTTCTTCCTGAATTGTCGCGATAAGACACAACGTGAGCACCACGCACTTCAAGATCAGCTAACTGACCTCGTTTCAAAGAATCGGTGACTTTTTTTAAAATTAGCACTTTTGATTCTTTCACGTTTAGATTTATCAATATCGATAAAAACATCACTAAATCGACTTTAATTCAAAACTGATTTATTATCGATCACTTCACTGTTCTCAGATCTATTCTTCATAGTTGCCACAATGACGCGCAATCCCTGACCGCTCCTCGGTGGCGCTCCCTTTCGTACAGCTCGAACCGCTCGTGCTTTTACCTTCAGCCCATCCGCAAGTATGGTGTTCACCTTCTGCAAGACATCTTCATTCTATGTTTCATGAACGTTACTGAGAATGATATTGTTTTCAATAGAGTCTGGTTTGGACCCCGTTCCCGTCAAGTCATCCACTTGGCCTTTTATAGTGTCACTAGCATTGTCGATATTTGATGTACATTCAGCTAAAACGTTTTTTTCGCATTCTCAACTTCTTCATACACTTTATTCAATTTGTTTATTTCACTTGTGATACGTTTATCGATCGCGTCAGTTAACTTCTTGGTGACTTTTTCCTCAACGGCTTTCTCAATTACATCAATTCTGTCGTGCACTTTTCCAATCATATCAATCATGTTGGTGTTATTTAATATGTTTAAATGCAATGTAAATGGCACACTCACCTTTTAAAATTATATTTTGTTTTATTCATAAATCTAATTAATCTTTTCCATGATTAATTTTGACTTAACACATTACTGTGATTAGAAAACAATACTATAGAAGCATGTGATTGTTATTGATATCGACTAATAATTGTTTTTGTTTTACACATTCCATTATTTACATTATTTTCAAATTGTGAAGAAATTATATTGGAGGCGTATTTGTTTATGCACGTATTCAGTAGACTCTGTTTTACGATATATTTCAAAGAACGCATTTGGTATATAGGTGATATTGTCTAAAATTGATGATTATATATGAAATGTTGTGGTACTTTGTTGCAAAATTGGGCGTTTTTTTTCACAAGACCGTTGCTATAAAATGTTTTTGATTTAATTTATAATCAAAAACACTGTGTCAATAGTTCAGGTTCAATAATAAATCACTTATTAATACTACTAAGTAAAAATGCATTTAGTTTGGATTTTTTCTCAATATCTTACATAATACTATATATATAGTTGACACTGTTTATGGTGTCGAATTGTTTTAAAATACTTAATTGATACCTATGTGGTAAGTCCGTCACTGACGAGTTGTTTTAACTTAAATTCTTAAAGATTTTTGTTTTAAATAGTTAACAAAAACGTTCAAAGAAATGAGAGGTTATAAAGGTCTAGAAATCGTCTTTAAATCAGGTATTTGATGAACGAAAACCTGTATATGATGCGACACTCCCGACACTTAATTTTTGTTATAGAGAATCAATGTACAAGTACAGTTTAACAAAAACGTATGCCAAAAAAACAAGTCGGAAACTAAAATACTGTCTTAAAATTATTATTTAAAGTTGAGTAAGTGAGGTGGCGTTATAAAAATACTATCTTTCAATATAATATAAACAACAAAAGAGCTTATATNTCGACTTGTGTTTGCAGCTCACTTATTGCTTTTGTGCTACTGCTCTTGAGTTCATCCATTTTTTGTTTTAGTTGTTCATTTTCAAATTCAAGGCCTGCTATTTGTTCTTTGAATTCCTTTGTTATATTCTTCGTTTCAGTTTCGATACGTTTTATCATTGTTTCTTCTATTTTCCCCATAATTGTGGTGACTGTGTTCATAATAAGTTCTTCTATTTCTCCCTTTTTTAACATGCTTTTGAGATCATCCCTCAAATGGCATATTCCCTCTGTCATGACTTCTAGTTGGGTGTGAATACTTGACAACTCTTCCATGCTGTTATTGTTGCTGTTATTAGAGTCAGCACGCTGTTTCTTTGTTGCTGGCTTAGTTTGAGGCTTTTGTCCTTTGAAATTTAATTGAGCTTGATCCGATTTACCGTTAGCACTCATGATGAGGTATACAATTGCACAGGTAAATGCTAATTGAATGTACAGTTATTTTGCTAATCCAATATATCTAAGGTGTCCAGGGATCTTCTCAATGCACTTAAAAATCCATGTTTTTTACACATCAAGATACAGATTTTCACTTAATATCACTATTTATATCCACTTTTTGAAGAAACTAATTCATCCCATGCATTCCAGATATATTCACCTAATGTTTAGCACCAAACATTACTATTTACTATCACTAGGAGCTGAAATCAGCCAAACATTACTGATCAAAGCGACCTTTAAATATGTTTATTCATCAATCTAATTTATCTTTTCCATAATTAATTTTGACTTAACACATTACTGTGATTAGAAAACAACGCTATAGTAGCATGTGATTGTTATTGATATCGACTAATAATTGTTTTTGATTTACACATTCCATTATTTACATTATTTTTAAATTGTGATGAAATTATATTGGAGGCGTATTTGTTTATGCACGTGTTCAGTAGACTTTGTTCTACGATATATTTCAAAGAACGCATTTGGTATATAGGTGATATTGTCTAAAATTGATGATTATATATGAAATGTGGTGGTACTTTATTGCAAAATTGGGCGTTTTTTTCACAAGACCGTTGCTATAAAATGTTTTTGATTTAATTTATAATCAAATAGTGTGTCAATAGTTCAGGTTCAATAATAAATCACTTATTAATACTACTGAGTAAACATGCATTTAGTTTGGATTTTTTCTCATTATCTTACATAATGCTATGTATATAGTCGATACTGTTTATGGTGTCGAATTGTTTTAAATACTTCATTGATACCTATGTGGTAAGTCCGTCACAGACGAGTTGTTATAATTTAAATTCTTAAAGATTTTTGTTTGAAATAGTTAACAAAAATGTACAAAGAAATGAGAGGTAATAAAGGTCTAGAAATCGTCTTAAAATCAGGTATATGATGAACGAAAACCTGTATATGATGCGACACTCCCGACACTTAATTTTTATTATAAAAAATACATGTACAAGTACAGTTAAATAAAAACGTATGCCAAAAAAACAAGTCGGAAACTAAAATACTGTCTTAAAATCAAGGATTATTTATTAAAGTTTATGAAGTGAGGTGGCGTTATAAAACTTCTAACGTTCAATATAATATAAACAAGAAAGAGCTTATATTGACCATCCTATGTATAGGACAACTTGTGATTTGAATTCAACCCGTTTCGGTAATGTATTACTGGATTTTTGTTTGGCTTAATATTTTCGAGTTCGTCCTCTATCAATCACCTTCCCTTGTTCACTAGTATACTGAACGAACGCTTACAACATTGGGCTACTGCAAATGAAATTTGATCTGACGCACAATTCGGTTTCAAACCGGGCTATAGTACAGTCGACGAAATGGTTTTCTTTCAATTATTGATTGAATGTCATATAACTAATAAACAAACAGTACACTTATCTCAGAATATACCGAGGGATTACAATCTCCCCTTAACATTTCCTGGAGCATTGCACCAAATGGAATATAACGGCCAATGTCGACAAGACACACATTGGTATCGTTCATCAAGGTAGATTACACAAGAGTTTTATTTGGGTGTTGGGTATACAAAAATCCTAATCCTATTGAAATTGTTAACAATTTTAATTATCTAGGAACAGTTATGTCATGTAGCGGCGCATTAATACAAGCCACAAATACTTTATTAGCCAAAACGCTTAGCGCGTTGCACTCAATGTTTAATGTTACGAAATCTTACAATGTATTTGCTATCGTTTTGATACCTATGTTGCCTGGGTTCTGAATAATAACAGCGAGTATTCGAGGTTTAATAAAGCGGAAAAAATAGCGATCTTAACACAAATACTGCAAACGGGCTTTTAAATGTGAATGTTCTCTACATACTCAAATGCTTTGTATGCCGAAGTATATATGTCGATAGTTACGAGCAGTTAATAAATTTCTTAAAATTGTTCAACAAAAAATCGTCCAACTGGTTTAGGGAATATTATTCATAGACAATGTATTGAAGCATGTGATAACCTTCCCTCCAAGTCATGGGCATACCGATTGGAAACTTTTGCAAGAATCAGTATGCAAATGTCGTATATAAGAAAGATGTTAATGTTAACATCTTTACTATAATGTGTCGCAATATATTACCAGATGTGTTTATTTCATAATGACAAACGTATTTACAAGGCATCGAACGCCATTTTCTTATGATCCATGTACTTACACAAACTGGAAAATTCCAAATTAAGAAAGATAATTGCAAAATTAAGATTACCCTCTTGTGTTCCATTTATAGAAACTGGTAGGCACCAACACATTCCGAGACATGTGAGAACATGTAAATGTTGTACACTTAATCGAAGATGAGTTGTGATTTAGAGAGAGAAAATGAAGAACCAGCCACGAGTGATGACCGAGAGCATGGACCCTTGCGACAAAAGAAGAGAGCTGAGGCATGAAAAGTAAACAAGCCTTGTCTCTAGAACAGAATACCAGAAAGCGGATAGGTTAGGAAGAAGTTGAAAAGGAGTAATATTGACGAAGAGATGACCGCAGGCAGCAATGAGGAGGCCTTCCGCGCCCTAAAAACTAGGGATGGGAGCAAATATTCGAAATTCGAAATTCCGCAGAATATTCCAATCCAAAATTAAAATTTTTCTTCTTAATGTTTTGTATTGTACAAGTTCCTTATGTTGTGTATTGTTGTACAAGAAAACTATTCAAGAGTCGTGGTGTGGCGCATTTGAAAGAAGATTATAAAACAATGTACACAAGTTGATTCCGCAGTCTGCAAGTCTTTTTGCTGACGGGAAAAAGGAGTCTATATGGTGGTTTGTCCTGCAGTATGTAATAATGTACATGCTCCTGCTTCCTATTGTTGATGATACAGCAGGTCGGAGGTAAGGGTCAGATAGAATGTCAATCAGATTGTTTATGACTCGGTACATCATAATGATCTAAACTGTTTGACCTCGCTCTTAAAATAGAGCAGCGTGTCTCTAAACGGCTTCAAGCTGGTCAATATAAGTCTTTTATGAGGACCCTATGGAATAGTAGCATACTTCAATATTGGTCGCACTAAAATGGGATATGTGCGAGCGTTGATGCATCTGGGCAGGTTGCGCCTCAGGAAGCCTTGTGTATTGCTTGCCTCCTAGGTGACTGCGGCAACATGAGATTTTCCGAGATCGTCGCTCAGAGGTATTTTCATTCCTCTACAGCTGTAAGCTTCTGTCCGTGGATTACATATTCCAACTTTATTGGGTTGCTTTTTTGGAGATGTACAGGACTTCACATTTGACGGACTGAATGTCATCTGCCAGTCTTTGTCGAACTTTGGTCGTACGTCCAGGTCGACCTGGAGTGTTGTTGCATCCTCTACTGCTTTGCCCATTATGTTCAGGAGTATGTAGTCGGCAAAGAACCGGGATTTTGAGGTAACAGTGTCTGGTTTGTCGTACATGTACGCCAGAAAAAGCATTGGTCCAAGGACAAAGCCCGCAGAGACGCCTGGTGTGACGTCGGCTGAGCTTTAGACATGTCCTTCAACTAAGACCCGCTGGCTTCTTCCAGTTAAGATTCTCTCTATATAGGTTAGGACTGGTCCTCTGATACCGTAGTGTCTAAGTTTCATGAGGAGTCGTTAATGCGGAACAACATCGAATGCTTTGGAAAAGTCGAGTAGAATTGCATGTTTCTGCTCAACAGCGCCGAGGGATGAAACAAGGTCCGGTATTGTGAGGATGGGTGCAACTCACAGCTGCGTCTTCGCCGACAGTCACGTTGTTGATCCACCAGAATGTTGTATGGTTCTACTTAAGGTATGATCTGGCTGTGGAGGATGTGTCCCATCAGTTTGCAGCATACAGAAGTCAGGGAGAGCCGGATTGCGTATGTCCCCTTTCTTGAAGACTGCGGTCACATGCGCAAGCGCCGGGACTATTTTTGTTGCTTTCTCCCTTAAAAACTGTGTCGGGACTCCCTCAATTTCAACAGAGAAGTTGTAAATTGTTGGGAATTGGTCCTCAATCATTGTTGGGCTGTAGCTATGTGGTCCTCAGTGTTGAGCACACTTATTTACTTCCGCTTAAGTATAGTGACCTTAATTTTGGGTTTACTGCCGCGCCTTCTTTCTTCAGTGAGGAGACACCATAACTGTCACACCGCTTGCTCTTTATGAAAGAATATAAATTCGTACTATGAACGTAAGATGTGAGGTTATTAACATATGAGTTTAAAGGTCGCTTTCACTCGTACGTGGAACTTTTACAAAGCTGAATGTAGTTCTCTTTGTCTTAAGAGTCCTTTGAATTGCGACCTTTCCTGTATGTACGTTATTTTCTGGTTTGAGAGATTTTTTAATATTTTTGTTTACCCATGGTTGACTGTATCTTGGTGATGCAAGTTGAAGGTGGACCAATATATATGTTCTCTGTTAATTTGCAAGTGAATACAGATGAGATCTAGTTGGACGCTTGTTGTAGACCGTCCATGTTGGCTTGTTTCCATAGGTGTTGCGGCTGGCTGGGCGTTGTTTGGGTACTCTTTCATATATGTTAGGACAAGGACGATGTCATGAACACTTAATCCAGGTAAAAGTTTGGTCTTTTCTATGAGAGCTGGTCTGTTTGTAATTAAGAGGTCAAGCGTGTTGTTGTTTCTTTTCGGGAACATTATAATGTACTCATATCCGGCGTCAAAGTCGGTGTCGATCAGTAGCTGGTTGGTGCCAATTTTTGTTTAGTTACTATGTATTGTAGAGCTGTCCCAGTTGATGTGGGGAAATTCATTTCACCTGCAATACAGATGGTGGACTTACGGTAGGAATGATGTAATTCCTTTTGTTTTGAGGCACATTTCTTCCATATATACTTGGTGTGTGTGTTGGACGGTAATCTGTACCAACTTTGAGGGGGGTGACTACCTGGCCTTTCCAGAGAGGCTGCACATTTATTTATATGATTATAGTAATCATTTTATATACGAAAATTAAGACATAACAATTTGGTAATAATCTAAATATATACCCATATATTACTTTAATTTTCGCTGTCCATTCCACTAAATATTCCGGCAATTTTATTTTCCTTTCTATTGGTTATAGTTATATATCCTTATTTAAAAATAAGATATGATTCAATGTAATACAATATCATTTCACTTACAATGAGTCAAAACATTACATGTGTGTGTTATTAAATGAAAAGACTACCAGTTATTAACAAGTTAAAAGTCACACAACGTAAACGGGAACAATTGCTTGACAATTTAGACCGAGTAAGTACAGAGAATTGAATGCATAACATTCAATATTCATTCATATTATGTTAAATATATTCATCCGTATCTCATATATGTGTAGTGAAAACATGGCAATTTTGTTTTTTAATTAAATAGATGACAGGTTTCAAGTTCTTCTACCTGTTCTTGAGTTCACTATATGTTGCCAGAACTTATGTTATTGAACCATTTAAAACGTAATTAACATATGAATAAAGTAGCAAAAGAAGCGACATAAAAGGTTTCCAATCACACAACAGACTCGAGTTAATGTATTAATTTCAATAGAGCTTTCATTTTCTCTTCTGAATTTCTATATTAACTAAATGTAAGTGTTTATATCTAAATGAGTGAATGACACATAGATCTTAGGAAAATTTTTGTCATTGAAATATCGATATTTCCCTACCATTATTCTGGACAATGTCAATGGAAGCGATATTATAAGTATAGTAAAAAATATTATAAAATCGTATAATTAAATGAGCATTATAATCGATTCACAAATTTGCATGAAACATATTTGCACTGCCTCGGCAACTTGCGTTTGCAATGTCGCCTATGTCTGGCAAATTCTGCTCCTTGCTATTTTACTTAATGAAATACCATTGAATTAACCTGATAAATAATCATAATTTTTAACAATGGTTGACGCGACCAGAATCTTATCCGATTTTTGGCAGTTGGACAAACGTTTTTCCTTGTCTGATATAACAAAGAAAGAATAGCAGAAAAAGCAGATGAAAGTGTCAACATTACTAATTTATATAAACGCTTGATAAAACGCTTAACTCATTGATCTTTATGGTTAAAAGGATGTAATGAAACAGACTATCGAATCAAATTGAGTTGAAGAGTATTCAAGAGAAAATAATTATATTAAGACTGCTTAAATCATTATTAACATTCTAACAAGCTAAATTCAGCTGCGATAAATTTGAGACGTTTCCGAATCATTCTTAGTTGAGTCCTAATTTAAGTTTGAAACTTGCGCGAGGTAACAGGGACATTCACTTTAATTTCACTGCCGAAAACCTTTGTGCCGGTGTCCACATTAATGCAAGGCGAATTTACTTAGAGTAACATGGCCTTTATTGTATATTAAAAAACAAAATGACATATCCATCTATAAATTGAAACCAGACTAGCACAGTCTGACGTAACGGACAGGCCTTTTTTTATTAAGGTTTTAATATAAATAGTATAGTGTGGTATTTTACCTGAAACGTGTGAACGTTAGTCATAGTATTGTTTTTATTCTAGCAAATAAATAATGTTATGCGATAAGATTTATTATCAAAGAGTTCAATACTTGCAGGTGACGAAATGCCGTGTAATGTTTGCGATTAAGTGTCAATAGCTAATGTAAACAACTTAATATTTTTAGAAGATATTAATAACATCGGATACAGCAAGCGATATCGATCGTGTTTCCTGCACTGGGGGNATATATATATAATAATTATAAAAATAATAATAATAATAATAATAATAATAATAATAATAATAAAAAGCAATACGGTTGACGCTGTTTGAACTATTAAACTTATGAAAAATAATAATAATATAATTTTTGTAATCGAAATAACGACCTTTAAAGTGTTTACAAGTTATAAATAAAACCAAGTGACCTACTTTTCAAACTCCAGTAGATCACAGGTGACTACGTCCTGCTTCCTACGCTGCTCGAAGGCAATCTCGTGTTCGCTCGTAAATGTTTGAATATCGTCGCGGGAAAATCACATGGAATGTATTGTCCCACAAAACAATTTAAAAAGAGCATTTTGTATCTTGTTTTATAAATGTTACCACTACATCTTGCGTTGAAATTTTGGCGATTTGTATAAGGAGCACTGATTTATTTATGGGTTAACTTTATTTTACGAAGTATTCGTTTTATTTTGAGCACTTACGAATCTTTAAGAATGTACAAAGCACATCAATGATAATGAGCGCTTGATTTTTATTAAAATGTGCAATAATCGCGTTTGTTCATTAAAATTACATTATGGTTGTTCGCTATAATAACATAAATACAAACTGCGAAATATAGAAATGAACAATTATAAATAAATATAACTGTATACGTATTGCGATGTTATAATGTGATGATTATGCGTTGAACGTGAAATATATATTTTCAATTTCATGTTACGAAGTATTCGTTTTATTTTGAGAACTTATGAATCTTTAAGAATGTACAAAGCACATCAATGTTAATGGGTGTTTGATTTTTATTAAAATGTGCAATTATGGCGTTTGTTCATTAAAGTTACCTTATGGTTGTTCGGTATAATAACATTAATACAAACTGCGAAATATATTCATGAACAATTATAAATAAATATAACTGTATACCTATTGCGATGTTATAATGTGATACTTATGCGTTGAACGTGAAATATATTTTCAATTTCACGTTGAAAAATGTTAATAGTATTATTATATAATACTGTATTTGATTTTTTGTTGAACATGAAAAAAGTCTGAGAGAAAGTTTAAACCGTAAAGCTTATTATAATTTTGAATTATTTGATGAATTACATAGATTAACAATAGATTATATTGCAATCTAATTTGCATAACAGTGTAAACAGCTGGGTTTTTTTGCCCGATAAATAAGCACAAATATGTTAGTGACGTAAGAAATACGCATTGCGATTTCAAAACTTGAACAATAATGAAACAAAAACAACAACATAATAATCATTAAACGTGCATATTAACATTTATTCCAAAGATACATATACATCCACACAATTTCACCGTTTACACATTTTCACACGAATTGTCTTCTGTTTTTTCCTTTCTACATTATAACAGTTTCGTTATATAAAATACACTGTCTATCGGTATTCTCGCGTTCGCGTATTAACCTCTGACAATTGAAGTTATATTAGCCTCTGACAATTGATGTTATATTAGCCTCTGACAATTGAAGTTATATTAGCCTCTGACAATGGAAGTTATATTAGCCTCTGACAATTGAAGTTATATTAGCCTCTGACAATTGAAGTTATATTAGCCTCTGACAATTGCAGTTGTCTGTGTTTGAAACTCAGATCGATATCCGTTCTGGTCTTTTACATGATTTCGAAATGAACAAAGCATGTGCCTGAGTGCAGAACGAAATTTTTGGCATGACAAAATGTAAACAAAAATATTTATCCAGCTCTGAATATGGGTTATTGCGTATGCTAGACTGATGTACGTGTAAAAGGTAAAGTAATCAACAGGATTGGAAGCTAGTATAACTAGTGGGTCTGAGTAAAGCGCATGCCATATCAGAGCTAAACAATATGGGATGTGAAGTACCATAAACGTGATAGAGGTAGCTATTAATGTGATTGTTAGTTTTGTCTGCTTTATTCTTTTCTTGTCGATGGAATGTTGGTTCGACGTCATGTTGAGTCTTCCGTTTGTCTTCTTTGCCATTCGAAATATAATTACTATGTTGCATGTAAGAACAACGACAAACGGAAGTAAAACAAAGTAAAAGGATTCAACTAAGTACCAAATTACAGACAAAAACAAAGAATAATGACATATATTGCCCGACCCATGTAAATCCAAAATCGTTGAGATATCAGTTAAGTATGGTATTGTCCACAGAAAGCTCCAACATAACAGAATACCAAGAACGCATTTTACTCGTTGCAATGTAAACCACACATTATACTTAACTGGGAACAGTACAGCACACATCCGTTCAACAGTCCAACAAGCTAGAATATAATTCGAGAACAACGATGCTGAACTTATTAAATAATTAAACATCCGACACAAAGTATAATTCCAATTAAATTGATCATTGTCAAGATAAGAGTGCGTGAATCTTAAAAGACACACACACAAGTCATTAGTGCTTAAACCAACTATATATAGTTTTGTAGTTTGAAAAGATTTCAGTGTTAACGCTAGTGCAATTGTCAACGGATTTGTAAAAAAACCAGGTATATTAGAAAAATAAATGGAAAAGTGTTGAACAAACTTATAAACTTGAAACTCATACATATTATCGAATGTAGAAGTTAACCCATCTTGGTTTGAATTGTTCATATTAAAACAAATCGCATCCGAGCAGTTGGTCGAATATTGCTCACATGGGCATCTGAGGAATGTATCGTTGCTATTTCCCGAATCGTTTTTGTGTATTTCGGTTTATGCAGTTGTCGTGTGAACACTGTCCTCAATTGGAAATTATTGCTCATTATCATACACACTTCCCCAAGATTAGTGTGTACAAATAAGTGAAAGCGCGATAAACTTCACATACTTCTTAACTCTAATGTCTGAAATGATAAACATAAAATATACAAAACATCGTAATATCCAAGCGTACGATAAAGGACGAAAATATTGACGCTCAAATTCGAGAGACGTTGACATACTTAAATATGCCTTGTAATCAAGATGTATATGTCATACGATATACGCCACTGCATACGGATTATAGTTACTTAAGGCGTACTTTTCATGTCAGACGAGAGGACCAAGTTGGAATACGTCACAAAATATAATATAAAGCCACGCACTAAACCACATCACCATGGTGTAACTATGTTTTAACCTCATCCATGTGACATTCTCACGAAAACTTGTTTATTTGATGTCTTTTTAAATTTATCGTTCATCAAAATGTTGAATGTTTTGTATTTACTTCAACACGCATGTTTGTTTTGTATATGTATTTTAATGACGATGAACTATGCGTAAGTCAACATAAATATTATTTCTGTTCTGTTCATGAATTGCAGTCCCATCCTTTAAAAACATGTGCACAATATATAATGCAAAAAAAAAAAAATTGATTCGATATCTTAATAAGTTGCAATTCATGTTGTTGTTATTGTTTAAATAAGTATATTACAATTTTCAATCGCAAAACAGAATGAGCTTATATGGATGTAGATAACTGCCAAACTTCACGAAAACAGTAAAGGGTATCTCTAACTTTTATCATTAGCAATCCAGAAAAACTAAAACATAATGGCGTTGGGAGGGTGACCCCTTTCGTTGAAAATCTTCGGATGGTAAACTTGGTAAATCATAGTTGTGTTTAACGTAAGTACTTATATTCAATCAATCAGTCGTTCGTCAGTATACTCCATGAAACTTGTTATTTATTAAAAATAAAGTCATGCAAACATTAAGTAATACTGTATGTTTCTCTATACAAATTGTCAATGTTCAACACAACATATACGATCAGTTTAGCTGAATGCCCCTATACGTTTTTGAACAAAGGGTATCAAAAGTCAACGACTATATATCACTACATTTGTATTTAACACATTGTTCCCAAGGGACACTTTATAATGACCTGTTTCAGAAAGAAATAACTCAATAATATGTTGTTGTTGTTGTTTATTGTTGATTGTGAAATAATATATAAATAATAGTGATCTAACAAAAATGATGAAATAAATAGTTTTCAAGCTATTAACTGTACTTAAATATCCAAAGGCCACTTGACCGTGGCAATTCTCTTCGGTTAATGGATAAAAGTTATATGTCAGTTAAGTGTGTCGTTGCAGTCTATTAGAAGGACAAAGTTAAAAAAATTAATATTACGACATTATTAAGGGTACGAATTTACATGTATGCGGAATCGGAATCAATTCAACTTCAAAATCAAAATATATTTAAGATTAGGAATGTTTAGATGCAGCAGCTTTATAATTAGTTTATATCGTATCGTTTATGCTCAAATACATGTAACTATGTTCTCGCCTTTTTTAAAATGAAAAAAGGCTGTATCTGTTTCAATATTTAACTTTACTTAATTTATTTGTACTTATTTTATTGTTAAATACATTTAAATAACAAACGACTTTCCGAATACTGTATCCTTTCCGCAGAAAATGGCTAAAATTGTGGCACGCATTCTCTTTTATATCATACTGAGTGAAATCGATTGATGTATATCGACATAATGAACGATGACGTTTTCATGTTCCGATTATAATCATTTGGCTTAAGTTGAATAATTTATTAACAGACTAACTTCAATATAATATTCGCATCGGTCCTTTTTTTAGTACATATTATAATTGTATTTAACAAAAAAGTGCATACTCGAATATTCATATCATTTAATTATTTAACGTTTCATGTAAGGGTTAAAAGACGTTTTCGGGTTTAAGTCATGCGCAACCAAATACCGAAAAATGGATGTAATTGAACTCTCTACATAGCCGATTGTTGCATATTATCGTTTTTTATTTGGCAAATGTCAAAATGCAGTCTATTTTGGCACGTATTATCTACACGTGTTCTGTACACCAAATTGACATGCATGCCTTTATTTTTTGTACACAGTTTGGAATGTCGTATCGGCCTCGCGTAGATGCCGAATGAACACTCCCATGTTTGTCATCTGCGATATAGAGGACATTTGTTGCTTTCAGTGGAAAGATCATGTAATAATTTCNTTGCTTTTTTTTTTAAACTGCTTTGAAGATTTTTTACCTCTTGAAATATATCCTGTTAACATAAATAGAACGATTATCATTTTCGGTTATAGTAAGCAATATTTCAATTATCCATACTATAACATACATAATTGCATTAAGAAAATGTTGAACACTGATGAATGTTTACCATCATATTCATCGTCGAAAAAGACTGAAAAGTTACTTTTTCTCCACGATATAATGTGTATATGAGATCTAAAAAAAGTAATTAAGTTTATCAGTATCAGCATTAAATGTATGGATCGGCCCATGTCTTGGTCAATATTTTTTGGTCAGTCACGTGACCCGCAAAGTGTGTCCGTGAGTGCCTATAATTATGGTCATTAATGATCATAAGATTGGTAACTGACCCGTTTTTTGCAAAACAATATTCAACAATAAGCCACAAAAGGAGTCAGTTGAGTTTTAGTCAAGATCTAGTACAGACGCAATTTTTGTCGACAGTAAGGGATTCATTTTTTTTTTCGAAGTTAAAACCTCTAAGTCGTAGTCACTTTTTTCAGTTTCATAATTACAATCAAGTTTAAAAAAATTGTATACACTTAGAAAGCTGATTCTTGCAGAATTTAACACTTTCCTTATATATACATGCTGAACGAACGCAATGACTGACTGACTGTGAATCACATGGGCAGTGTGTAAACACTACCCTAGTATAATTACCGAAAAGCTGGCGGTAACAAACAACTTATATTGTACATATTGTATACATGCTGGACACTGTGATTATTTGTATTCGCATGAATGAATTATTAATTGAACGTTAACACCGATTCGTGTCAGATTTGATTCTGGAAATCGCATACCGCTATATTAGCAGATACTTCAAGATTTTCAGTTAACTACGTAATTGAAACTGTATACCTCAAAGCAAAGGTACGTAACATTTTTGGTGGCAGCGTTCAGCGAAACGAATCAGAAGTTATATACATTTCAAGTGAAAATAATTATTTTTATATCGCTACCACTTGATTATTTCATTATTCACATTTTTGGGACCAACATCGGCTATGTTACTACGCGCGTTCATACACATTAAGGCAAACAAAGGTGATGTACGAACATATTAACCGGTTATATCTTATGACACGATTTTGAAAGAAAATATGTTTTTAAAAACAGATTGATTTTAAGAAGACACAACGTTTAAATTGTGATTTGAAAAGTTGTATTTCACACAAAAATGTAATACTATTAAATACGTCAAATATGAGCAACCCAAGGGAGGTAGACAGTGAGGTATCCTTCCGTGACATAAATTGTTCGTCAACTCGTGCCAATGATGACACACCAGAAGCGGACGTGGACAAATCGTGTGGAGGTTAAGATGTACCTGAAGATTGGGTACGTGAACTACATATCATATTTTCGAGGATGGCTTTTGTGCTGCGTGATGTCGTTGAGGAGTTGAAGAAGCTGAAGGGCGGGGTACCTCACACTCAACTGCTAACAACGAGAGCAACAAAACATTTTTTGCGACGGTACACAGGCTAGGGGGCGATGCGGATTATGATCTTCGTGGTGCGGGTGAGTGCCAGGATGTTTCGAGAGTAAGTAACTGAGGGTCCAACATGAGGCAGTCGGAGCCGGAACCACAAGCTCCGCGGTTTCTCAGAAAAGAATTCGCGATGGGCCGTAATTACGAACGGCAAGCTGAAGATAGACAGCCGCATGCACAACCTGGAGCTGCAAATACCAGGTACGAAAACGCCCAAAACATATGCGGTTATCAGGATCCTGTCTACGTGTAGGGTCATCGTCCAAATCAGCAGCCAAGATGTCCACCAGTGAAGATGGCGTCATTTAGACGAAACGAGGACCGTGTGACTTGGATATCTCAATTTGAAGCGATTGCAAGAAGGCACCATTTGAGTCATGATGAACTGCTTGACCAGTTGCTGCCCAAACTCGAAACTAGCAGCCCAGTTTGCATTCTCTCAACTCTCCCAAAACTTAATAAATGAATATATATCTCTAGTGGAAGTACTAGACAGTCGTTTCAGAAACACGGTGAGACTCTCAAGGAGTATATGGCTGAATTGAAGCAACTCTTTTACAAGGCTTATGGCTGGAGAGATCGCCGTACTAGGGACAAAGATCTAGTTCGAAGGTTCCTTGATGGATTGAGCGACGATGACATTAAATTCGAAGTAGAATTTAACAAAGTACCGCGAAATATTAACGAGGCGGTATATTTCGCTGTGGACATGATGCAGATCCGGGGTTCAATCAGAGCAGAAAGGTGAAGCTGTTCTAAGGCCAGACGAACTGCACACAATGAAAAGGATGATAGTGTTGCAGACGAGAAAGAAAAGGCTTTCACAATTAAAGAGACCAAAACAAACACGAAACCAACACCTTCGCTTATAAGATACGAGGCTGACAGAAAGGGCGAAGTAGTAACGGTTAACAAGCTCTAAGCCAGACTAGAAAAGCTTAAGGTTCCTATGCGAGAGACCAGCCCTTGCGGCCCAATTGAGGTCCAAGTAAATTGTAATGGAAAGGAGGGCCATAATAAAAACACTACGGCGACCGTGCCAGTAACTATGTGTAACAACATGGACCATGGGAATGGACTGTACTTAGAGGGTACAGTTGGACATACTCCTGTTGCTGTTTTACAATTTACACTGTCGCCTCGAAAACGATTGTTTCGTCGAGGGTCTTTAATCGGCTAAGTGAGAGTGAAAAGCCTAAGTTATCTGGTGCCATAGATTTGCTGGGAGCTGGAGTATGGTGATTGGTCGAGGATCCTTCAGAATGAATTCCTCTTAGAACAGTTATGAGGCTTCAGGAACCTATAGTAGCAAACATCAAAGATGATGTGCTGTTGGACTATGATGTGTAGGCGAACGCTCACGTTGATGTTATTGTGAGTCGTGGCGTTATTTCTGTAGAGGGCCAGGACATATCTTGCATGCAGAAGAAGTCAGGGCGTATGCTAAACGTGACTGTTGAATGTTACGATAGAGCGACCAACTACAATTCATTCTGCGCTTTGATTACTTTTGAAATAGCATACAATGATTTTTAAAATACTTTAGTTTCATCTAGAATGCACAAAGGTTAATTGGCTTTTCTACATAGTCAAATAATAAGGCGTAATCAGTGGATGTATGGCTATCAGTGGAAGAATCAACAATACGTCTAAATAGTTCATGCCTTACGATGTTTCTACATAAACCTTTAAATATCAATAGCAACATGCAGTAGGACGTTTTTAATAAAAACGTTTAGAAGATGATGGCACATAAATCAAGCAATTATCAGCATTATGAAAGATTTACATTAACACATTACAAATGGCAATATGGCGGACTTCACATACAATTTTACCAGTACAATGGTTTAAAATAATATCTAATAGTATAAGCAAGTTTATGTTGAGTTAAGACCAATATTTCGAAACTTAACATTCAAACACTCATACCTGATAGAATTGGAAACTAAATAAGTATTGGCAAATACAATTTTGCAGCTTGCAAGCTTCCGGTACGAATTCATGTCGGAACGATGCTTCATGAATACTATCTAATGTAACAACCACCCACCATCACTGTCCACTCTTTGTTGTTTTAATGCCAAAGGTTTTTAACACTAGAAAAATAAATACTTCTTTTTCATATATGGTATAACATTCATATGTTGTTTTATATTTCATGCATGTAGCTTTGTCAATTTTTTTTTTCAAAATTGATTTAAATTTGAATGGTCTCTTATGTTCGATCGTAGATCGCGATTGATACGAATTTACCGACCTGGTATGATCCCGATTGAAGTTAGTAGCTAGCCATGCAGACAAACAAGGAATTAACCGCACCCTGTTCTATGCAACAATAACAAAAAGTGACATCGTATTAATAATTGTATTTATATAAAGAGAACAAATATTCATTGGTGCTAAGAATGACTAAATATTGATGCTGGTGGTGGCGCGGAGTCTTGTATTTCTCATCACTAGGGTAAAAGGAAATAAGGGGGAGACCAGGCAACACAGTTTTTTATTGATATTTTGACGATTCTGCAGTTTTTTAAACCTGCCACTGAATGGTTCTTGTTTATTTCGAGACGCTTGTTTGGATTATTTTACTTAATATTGTGCTCATTATCCACATTAATACATACACTAAGAAGACGGTGTTTAGTACAAATATATGTTAAAATCCACAAGGGCATTTGAAGAATTAAGTGAACCGTTTATAAACCGATAATACTTGAACCATCGAGATTGATTATTACTGCAAATGGGTTATTTCGTATCTTCAACTGCTATAATATACACCATAAATTACTAAAATACAATACACAATGTATAATAAATATTTAAGAGTTAATCTTATTTGAAATTTTTCATGAAGTTTTTATAATAAACAATTAACAAGGGTTCTATTGTGAAACAAACCTACACAAGGGAGGGATGAGTGTCATTTCGCTGTTTACTTATATCACCTTGACGAAAGCAATGTTAAATTGATGTTCTTATTTTTCCTTGCTTTCCTTACAGACACTGTAAACAATGGTCTTTAATTTACAAAGTAATAATTTGTTTGATTGCACCGAACCATTGTCGGTAATCGTTAGTATAAGACTCCAAATAGCGTCGCGGTGGCGTAGTGGATATGGTGTCGCTGTGGCGATCAGGAGGTCCAAGGATCTGTCCTCACTAAAGGAGGGTTCTCAATATTTCCTCTATCGAAACCAAGTACTGGTTCTTCTCATGAAACGGATTCGAGAGAATTTACATCAGCTTAAGGCGTTTGATACAATGGAACAAAAATAAAAAGATTTAATGAAAACTAGAAAGCATATTATTCTTATATTTATTTCAAATCAAACATTACATAAATTCATGAAATCATAAGTGATTGATGTAGTCCATAAAATGTCAAATGTTTGTTTTTTCTTCATCTGACATAGATAAACAATTTCTAACGTCAATAGAAAGGCTTTAATTAATTTAATTGGGTTCGATAATGATATGTGGTAGTGTGTATACTCGGTCTTAATTTTAAAAAGTAGCATAGTTGCGCACGCAAATGCAAATTTAAATACATTTGTATATAGGACATGTTAACACAACTGTGTTTAAAGTTTTATGTTGTTTGAGAACAAATAATATACTTTCAACTTTTGGAAGTAGTAGAATATAAGTAAGACTCTTAAATGAATAAGTATGAGCATGTGAATTCGATTCTAAGAACAGCTTAGGTCCCAAACAATTTGCATCTGAAAGAACCAAGCATACATGTAACAATTCAATATATATTGAATAAAACAGGAAGTGACTGTATCATATATGAATTTGATATGCATTTCAAATAAATTATATGTAAACATAGTTATCCATATATCAAACGTTTCATTTAATTTGGAGTTTCTATGGACGTTAAGTGTAGAAATACGTTTATAAATACATGTAGGACGAAGTTTTGCGAGAAGAAAATAGAACGGTATTTTATGTTAAAATAATTTGAAATACATTGCAGAATGAGAAACTTCATGTATTGCATGTACACTTTAAAGTATTATATACCATTAAATAATCATTATATTTACTTAGTATCAAGTTGTTTACTAATAACAGTACAATACTGTGTAATTATTCTATTCAACAAATTTAAGAAATGTTTTGATCCGATTGCTTTTTTTCCACATTACAACATAAAATAGACACGCCCGTGTGCATTAATTATTATAACCATTCAGCAAACGTTTAAAATAAATGCAACAAAAACTATTATTCATATAAACTCTGGTATTTATCAAAAACATGTGGATTATATTAAACAACATTAACAAAATGTTCACATATGGAAATGCGAAAAAAAACAACACCTCTAATTCCTATTCGAACATCGGCTTTAGATTAAATACTTACAATTATTGTTCTCAAACATACTGGTTATGACGCACTATTATTTCTCATCAATTATGTATAGTTTCAATGATAATGAATCCGTTAATCGAATGAAATTGAAATGCTTACCGGCATTGTTTGTATCTGATCCCCTTATTATCCAACCCTCACAGTTACATGGTAGACATAATAATTAAACCATTATAAAAATAGTAAAATTAATGCTTTGAATTTTGTACAAAACTTGTTAAAACGATGATAAGGATAGTTCATATTGGTACAAGAAATGTCTTTACAAAAAGACTGGAGGTATTGAAATAAATATTACAGTGTCAGTTTTTCTCTAAACTTCAATTATGGTGGTCAAATAATGAGAATGCGTGAACGTCAGACAAAGAATAGGACCAAACTAAATTTGACATGAACGCAGACATGAATATATGTACCGGAAAGTTTTCACCATAAGACACCTAAATATTAGTAGTTAACGATAACAAACTTAAAATTATATGTCAGTAAAATTAAAAACACGTGTACATATTAATTTTAATAAAATATACTTATCAGGATGAATGCAAATAGTGTACACATGCTTCGCATATTTTATCGTTTAACAAGACTTGTTTTCCAACAGTATTTGTTTAATGGATGTCAATCATAACCGATTTTGCTGCATCTAGTGGAGTTTTTGATAAAAAGGCTAACTAATAAATAAATCGCAATATCAAGCAATCTTATTTGAAACTTAGATTAGCATGCACACTTAAGGCTGTCTTATATTGTGTCATTTCTTTGGAAGCAGGGACGCGACCTCACCAGTAAATTATTCGTCTTGCTCGGCATGGGCCCAGTTAATCCGAGCCAATTACATGCTATTCATAGAGCGCTTTTGAAGGCTTAATGTAACAGGTATTTCATTATATGAATTAATATAGCATTACTTTCACGACACGTACTGTGGTATAGTGCTTATTATTATCTTTGTTCAATCGTTTTTGTAAAAAAAATGTACATTGTATTCATAACTTCTGTCAATTATTATGTAAATTCTATACCCCGAATGTATCCAACCGTTATTGGTGGACATTAAACCATTATCGTATGTTTACATTGCCCAAAATAAGAAAAGTTTAATTTCCACGATGCAATATAATCTTAATTAATATATTTCAAACGTAATCTGTTTCAACTAGACCAGAGTTGCACCGACGTCATGGTGCGATTCGATTTGATAGCGAATAATATTAATATTTAGTTCAATCTATTTATTTTCCATTTTGCATGTTTTTATTTGCGTATTTATGCTACACTACTTGCAATATAAAAAGATAATCATTCAGTATTATCAATATAATTGTTTAGGGCCGATATGCGCAATTAATACAATCAGCTGAATATAAAAATGTCCCTGAAATTTTTTTACAAATTTCTGATATATTTCGCCTTAAAAGGCTTTTTCAAAGTTTGTTGTTACAAATTGACTACATTTTATTTATGTTTCTCAATAAAAGAATTGTACATTGGCGTCAAAAAAAACAAATAAACATAAAAGGACGTCATGACGTCAAACGGCAGCGACGCAAATAAGCGCCAAAACCACATGCATATTAAAATGTCATTAACAACTAACTAAGTGTAAACGAAAATTATTTTGTCATGACACCTATAAATGATTACTCTACAAAAATACGTTAATTTTAATAACTATGATATATTCCACTTAGAAATATATGACAACTAATCAAATTGAAATTAGTTGGTTTAGTATCGATCATTGATTTGCTTCGTCACTCGTAATCGGTTAATACTTGAAGCTCTAAACAGTGTAGCAATTATAATAAATGCCGATAAATACCTTTATCTTTGTCCACACCAGCATCATCAACTACAGTATGACTCGATGACAGGACAAGAGGGAGCACCAACAGCAGTGTACACAACGCAGTTGACCTCATTTCGGCATAGAAGATTATCCTTGACTTCTTATGATTATGAGTGTGCTCATAACTGCCTTCACGAGAAGCTTATATACGCAATTGTGTCATAAAATGGCTTATTCGATAATAAAGCAATTGTATAATGGTGATACAATGTATGTATACATGAAGAGAGAAAAATGAAACTTGTATTGACTTATAATAACATAGGCATTCACGTATTCATAATTGTAAGTGTGTAGTGTGTCCTTTTATAAGGACGCATTAATTTGATTGTGGTTATAAACTTGCAAAATTCGTATATGCCTGCGATTGGTGCAATTTTGGGGAAGGCTGAGGTTTATTGCATTGTGGTTGGGAGGAGCGTCAGCCTTTGCCAAAAAGCCTAAACGAAGGCATCGAGGAATAGCTGCTTTATGCTGTATTTTAATGGTTAAGCACAATTAATTGATTGCATACTATTCTTTGCATCGTACGTCTGGTTTATATTTTCCATTGGTAACTATTTAAATTGTATAATGGCATATAAAACTCTAACAATCGAACAAAATAGCAGTCACTATTTAATTAAAGATATGCTAACGATGCCCAGTCTCGCAACTGTTTCTTGTCGTATCGCATCTTTCTTAAGTTGCGAAAATTCTACCATTTGTATCCTTTTCTCACTTAAGCATTTTTAACCATATTATAAATTAATGCTAATGAATTGAATGTAAACTTAATGTCTGTTTTTGCTTCCTACATTATTCTGTTACACATTTGTATTATAACTTATATAATTTCCTCATTCCTATACTCTTTACTTTTACCTACTAATACTATTTATACACTGTTCAAAGTTCTGCCATGTCTGTACGTTGAAGTTACAACTTAAGTAGTTTACACCATATCAGCATCACGTCTAACCGACAGAAGAGATACAGAGCATTAGCCTCGAGCTTTTGTTTAAATTCTTATATGTTGTACTTAATAGTCATAATGTTATTTACTAACATTCATCTGACATATATATATATGTCTATAGATTTACCAGTTCTACAAGAAAAACGGGAACATAATTCAACAAAGTCGATCATTGTCTACTCTAGTTGCTTTACCATGATGATTTTGTATCGGGATGTAAAAAAGTCATTTGAAATGATTAAACTTTAACATTTGGATGCCATATTTTCTATTCCGTCATCAGTCATAGATGGTTTCAAAAGTATTAACATAAGGCACGGAATAGTCACAGATCGTTGCCAATAAGCCTCGAAACGTCTTGATTGTATGACAAAAATGCGTTCGTAAACCATATGACACGTAGTGGACGGCAGGTTTAAAGACGTTTCACATTGGCGATTCTTACCCTCTGCAGCCAATTGTATAAACACTGGTTAAAAATTACCACGGTAAAACAATAACCACGGTTATTATCGCGGTTAAGTTACCACGCAGTAAATCCGTTTGTATAAAACCTTTTACCGCGCGGTAACTTAACCGTGAAAATAAACAAATTCACCACGGTTATTATTACCGCAAGGTGCTCGCTTTTGACTTCATTTTCGCGCAGAACTGTCAGCAGCCGATCAAAAACAAACATGGAAGAGCAAGCCCTTATCGCTAAGCGCACCAAGTCTAAAATGTTTACAGCTCGAAAAGTAGATATAATAATAGATTTTATGAAGGAGAATGCCAGCACCATGCGAAGTAGTCATCCTTCCGCTGGTCCGGACGCCGCCCGAAGGGTCAACCAATTGTGGTTGTCGTTGGTGCATAGTGTGAATGCTTGTGGTAGCGGTCCTCGGACGTTAAAGCAAGTTAAAGAAAAGTGGCGAAATATTGTACGTATGATAATGTTAGCACTTGTTCAATCAAATTTACATCTGAAATATTTGATATGAAACCGTATAATAGCAACTGAATTGTATGTTTATCCCAAAGTCATTTGATTTATCGTTAATAACTTTTCTTTACTGTACCTGTTTACTGACGAATACTGTACTGTGTGTAGATGAAAAACGCAAAGAGTGAAGTCTGCATGCGGAAGGTGGACAAAGCGGCGACAGGTGGTGGCCCCCTCTACCGGAGATGAGCCAGACCTCGCAGGCAGTGGCTGGACTTTTTGACCAAAGCTCGTCCTTCCGCGGCATCTGCGAGGATGCAGATACGGCCATCTCCGGAGAAGGTAAACAGTCTAGTTAACATCGGACCTGGTGAAATTGTTACCTTGCAGTGTAGTGTAATATATAACACCAACTTTGAAATTTTCCAACATAACATGGTCACATCGCTATATCTGATAGCTCAGATACTTTTGTACCATAAAACACAAGACTGATATATTTTTCAAAGAGTACAGTTAGGTTAAAAACTATCAGTTGAAAAAGACTTTATTTGTGCAATAAATTTATCACAAACTGTACGTTCTTTCTCGTTTTATTCAGAAATTTCTTATATGCAATGTGATTAATATAACATTCTGAGCTGTTTTGTTAAGCAAAAATTGTCTAAGATTAACTAATCGTATTACAATATTTTGCCAAAATGACGTCTTTATCTGCATATATTCTCATATCCGTACAAAAAACGTTTAGAGTTTATCAGAATATATCGTAATATTTGAAGTTGTGTGTCGTTTAAAATATGAATAATACAACAAAAGGCAAGTGTCGTTGAAATGGCAAACGCCGGAACCCGATACGATGGGTATAAGCCATTTTGCTGTTTTGTGCTTGTGTCTTCCTATGATTCTATAAAATTGATCTAAGTGTTGTACATTTGTATTCAGGTAGCAAGATTTTGAATAAGACAGCATTAATCGATACAACAGGTTGACCAACTGGTAAGCACGACGTCTTGGTAACAGATGTTTTAACTGTGATGCTATTCACAGTGAGATACATTTACGCATAGTGGAAAAGGAACTGTGACGTTACGGGCTACAGTCGGCAGTTACAACCATCAGCTGACAACTCAATCCGTGACTTGAATAAAGCAGGTCTCTGCAGTTGGATGTTCAATATTATATCAACTCAAAATGCATAGTAATGCACTAGATCTTCATAAGATGTTCAAAGCAGAAAGCATAGCAATGCACCAACTGTTAATCAGATGTTCAATTCAGAAGTCATGGATATGCACACTATCATGTCAAATCAGACTTCATGGATATCTTCTAGGTTTTGTAATACCAGATGTGCATATCAGATTGCAGTAGGTTAACATCAGAAGTTAAAATTAGAATGCATTCGTATCTGCTGACGTCTTCACAGGATATGCAAATCCGAATGTATGTATGCAGTTGATTTTCATAATACAATAAGATAGCAATGCATAGATATGCGCCAATATATATGGGGATTTCATAGATATATTCTTCATTCTGCACCGTAGCTAGGCGAAAACGAAAGTCACCAATGGGAATATGTATGTCTGTTTGTATGTCTGTGTATCTGGTTGTTCATATATATATAAAGTCAAATCTTTGTTTTGTGGATCCTGCCTTTGACCTGCCTATATAGATTCCAAAGAATTGCAAATACATTGAATTGTCTATATGCAGAGCGTATCAATACCCTTATTACTCTAGTTTATTTTAATATCATATGTTAACTGTATGCACAATTTAATAACCGATATATAACGGCATATAAAATTCCCGGTGCATATTTACTGCAAGAGGCCTAGGTTAAAACTTATAACAGTGAGGTTCGCAAAAAAATTAGATTAAATGTTTATTTACATTCATTTTTATGAATGTAAACGTCGTTTTTTTCTACCATAAACGATACTTAGAGCAGGACTACGTTTAGTTGTGTAACCGATACGCGCTCTAAGTCAGCAATAATTGTTGGAATACATACATACACTTACCACTAAAGAATAATTTATTCAATATCCATGTATATATACATTTAAAAAATAGCTATATAATTAGCTGTTTATGCTTACGTATGCAAAGAGTTTGGCATTGTCTTTCTGGTACACGGTTGTACGTGTATGCGCGCGTGCGCTAATAGAAAAATGCAAACATTTTTTTTCTTATTCAATATTTTATATTGTTACATAATGAATATCAATTATTATAGAATAAGAACTCCGCAAAACTATTTAAGAATGAAGGTTTCTATATATTTATTGACTGTTCCCACATTTGAATTGATTGATATGTAAAGCAAAACCATGTATTCCTCTTTAGATTGCCTTGTGTATTGGACCTTTATTTGAATTTCTTTGCAAAAATTGACAATGAGTCAATCATATACCGTTTGTTTATGTCACATTGTAAAACATGTTATACATCTATCCGTTTACCGATTGGTAAAGCCATATACAAATCTCTTCTTAATTATACAGTTGGGAAGAAATTCACTTATAAATATGTTTATTATTACATAACTATTCCTTATATGCCATGCAGCAAAGTAGTTGCCGCGCATTATGATGCAAAGACCTTTCGACAACAGTGCCAAATCAGTCACCAGCCCCGGACCTAAAAGTTATATATGGCATTTGCTGATTGAGCAAGCAAAACATATGGCAAATATTGATAAAACAAAATATTTCGTATGGAATGTAGGTTGCATTACATTGAAATCAAGTGTATTTATTTCACAATACGTTACCACAAACATATATGCAATTCTCAGTGTGTTTTACATTGTTTACAACGATGAGAAGAAAAAAGAACGACAGAAGTTGACTTGAAAGCTCATATATACTTATACTGATTTTCAATTGATACCCATACATCCACAGAATGTCAAAGTATTTATACTTTTACACGCATTGTACTGTCTGTGTATATTGTATATAGTGTGCATACTGAATTGACTTAGGATGCAATACACTGAAATGTAACAGAATGCTGTAGTTATTGTATTATTCTGGTACAATTGAATCTGTTTGTGTTCGTGAACTCAGATCGATTTTCTGACCATTCTTGACATGATTTCGCGACGAACAAATTATACGTCTGAGTGCAGTACGAAACTTTTTACCGGACAAAATGTAAACAAAAAAAATTATCCAGTTCTGAAAATCGGTAATTAATAATGCTAGAGCTGTGTAGATGAAAAAGTTAGCGTAGTCACGAGGACTGTGAGCTAATATTACTGTTGCGTCTGGGTAAAGCGCATACCATATCACAACTATACATAATGGGATGTGGAGTACGACAAACGTAACAGAAGTCGCTATTAATATGAGTGTTAATTTTGTCAGCTCTTGCCTTTTCCTTTCAATTATATTCTGGTTCAATGTCCTGTTGAGTCTTCCTTTCGTCTGCTTTGAGACTCGGAATATAATAGCGATGTTGCATGTAGTAATAACGACAATCGGAAGTAATACATAGTAACCTGTTTCAATAAAGCCCCAAATTGTAGACAAAAACAATGAGTACTCGCAATTTGTAATAGCCGCATTTCCATCGACCATTATACTTGTCACATCCGTTAAGTAAGGTACTGACAACAGTAAGCTCCAGCATAACAGAATTCCAAGCAGACATTTAACTCGTTCCAATGTAAACCACACACTAAACTTAAGTGGGAACATTACAGCACACATCCTTTCAACAGTCCAACACGTCAGAATATAATTTGAGAACACCAATAATGCACTTATTCCAAAGTGCAACATCCGACACATACTATTATTCCAATAAAATCCCGATTTGTGAAGATACATGTTGGTGAATCTCAAAATGCAAACGAATAAGTCATTAGTGCTTAAACAGACTATACATAGTTCTGTAGTTTGAAAAGGTTTCATTTTGTATACTAGTACAATTGTCATTGTATTAGTTAAAAATCCAGGTATATTAGACAACAAGAAAGCTGAATTGATAATAAACAGATAAACTTTCCACTCATACATATTTTGTAATGTAGAAGTTGACCCTTCTTGCTTTGAATTATTGGTATTTAAGCAAATTGAATCCGAGCAATTTGTTAAATATTGGTCACATGGACATCTGTAGAATGCATCGTTGCTATTTCCCGAATCGTTTTTGTGCATTGTGTTTAATGGAACTGTCGTCTGATAACTTTCCTGTTTTGGCGATGATTGCGCACTATCATACAAACTTCCCCCAGATAAGTGTGTACAAATCAGTGAAAACACTATGGTACACTTCGAATACGTCTCTACCCCCATTTCTGAAATGATAAAACTAAAATGTGCAAACGATCATCATACCAAAGAAAAACGACGCACATATTCACACTTATATTCTAGAGTCGTTGACAGAGTGATATATGCTTTGAAATCAATGTGTATACCGTCTTTGATGACGTTCTGTTTTCTCAGGCGTCATGGCCAAGCATGTATAAGTTACCATATACACTACAAAGTTACACGTAAAACCACGACGTTATCAATAAAGACGTGCACACAATAGTGCATGTGCACCGATTTGATTCGAGTTCTTACTAATGTAAATTAAATTAAGTCATTAAATATATTTAAAAAATATAATACACTTTTTCATCGCAAATTGGATAGATTTTCTTACCGGAAAAAAATATAAATATAGAAATATAAAAAATATCATCGGTGATTTTCTATGTATTCTTCTTGCTGAACAAATAAACGGTACACAACTCTTGAGCTTTTCAATTGAAACAAAACACAGGTAAGATCATTTGGAATTTCAATGGTTTCCGCTGCATGGCTTGTAATTAGCAAATACACTCATTTTTGTTCTGAGTCTAGATTTTAGCCCTCAGGTTAAGCCAAATATTACTTGCATTGGTCTATGATCAACGGTAACAAGTAGTTTATATTACTAAAATGATGTATTGCATTATTTTGCAAACTTATAACTTTATTTAAATAAAACAACGGCGATTTGATTACAACAATTCTTTTCGGCTAATCGGTAAAGGTTATTTTCCAATTAGCGAGTCATTTTTATCTGTTAGAATGTTTAAATTGAAGAATTAATATTCTTATAATATGTTTATAAAGTTACGGTTATACTAAGTTTATTTCGAAAATGAAGGCTCAATAACATGAAACTTAACAATTCACAATTCAAACATTAGCATTGTTGTTTTTCAGTTATATTGAACAATTAATTTATATTTAATACATTGTTTAATTCATTAGAAACCACTAACCGCATAATTTATCCTTTAACGTTTCGGCAAAGAAATGCTACAGCTTTGGAATACATTCTCTTTTATATCGGAATGAAAATAATCGATTGATGTACATCGACTTTACCGATGATGACGTATTTATGTTATGATAATAAAATTGCGCTTACGTTCCATTATTTAATATTCAAACTAACGTTCATGCATTATTATTTCAATAAGATAATATGTACATATATATAGTCACTACGTTTTTTTGCTATCAAGTTATGAAGTAATTCAGTTATTACGTAGTTAATGAACGAAAAAATGAATGAATGAATGAACTAATTGAGTAATGTATTTTTTTAAACTTATTTATAATTTATTTAAGTATATATATGTTTGTATTTATTGAATCATTAAAATACATAAATACATTAATTAATAAATTCATTCATTCTATTATTATCTAAGTAATAACTGAATACCTTAATAACTAAAAAGCGTAATGACTAAATAACTCAATGACTTAATATATATACATATTAACAAAGTTTTGCGTTGCGCCTAAATTGATTAATTTATTTATTCATTTATTTGCTTATTTATTTATTTATTTATTTATTTGTTATTTATTCATTTATTTATTTATTTGTTATTTATTCATTTATTTATTTATTTGTTATTTATTTACGTACTGCCCTCGTCAATTTGCCTAACAATCATACACAACTGAATCACATGGGTATGGCTAAAACATAGCATGATATGCAAACACACCGCAGTGATGAAAAATACACTTATGTGTTGGATAGATGTTTTAATTGAAGTGGTGTATGTGTTGCTTATGTGTTCACTTAAGTGCATTGTATTTTAAGATAAGTCATCACAATACTGCATTGTATTGTATATAGTACACGTATGTCAGTTGTGATTCGGTTGAACTGATAGTTTAATTGTACCTTACGATCTAAACGATGCAATCAGATATTAATTTAAACATGGCATAATTTATTTCCACATGTACCGCTAGCAACGTTATCTTGTCGTGTTTTGTCTCGCACGCAATATATTGCCGCCGTTTTTGCTGACTTTATGTAAATTAGTTGTTATTAAAGTAACTATACTTATAATTATAATTAGCAATAGTATTCCAAATTACTTGATTTCTAATCATTAATGTATGTCCTGTAATAGTTATGGTGGATCTCACATTTAAAAAATATGTCTAACAGGAGGATATATGGCAACCGAAAATAGTAATTTTCTTAAACGCGTTTAAGCAAGTTTCTCTCCAAATTGCGTTTATACATACATTATTTAAATATAACTAACATATTTAATGATATTTCTTCTTATAACATGCTCACGAATGAAATGGACGTCATGTGTTTTCGTGTTGATTAAAAGACACTGACACACCAATATGGGCATTATAAGTAAAAGATTGTTGCAATTCATAAGTTATTGAATACAAACATCAAGTATTTAATAATCGAAGTAATACTGTCATAGTATTGAGGGTAACACTATGCTTAACTAGCTTTAATGTAAGGCGATATACGTTTAGAAACCGTGACTAACTGAAAAGGTAAACTTATAGAGCATTTATCCTTCACGTTTAATAGCGTTCTTCTGTTTTGCTGATGTTGTGTGTGTATTACTGTTGTTGTTGTTGGAGTTGCATTTTGATTCACATCACGCAGGTGGATGTTTTTATCATACGGAGATCTATCATAAATAAAATAAAACCTGTTCTTGCTAATAGGCCGTGCACACTAAAAGCAAATTGTTGTTATTGAATGTTTAAATAGAAATACGTAAGTTCCTAGTTTGTCTTTAATAAAAGTTATAAATTCCAAATAAATACGACTCGTTACAAAATGAAAGTGTATATTATCACTGGTACATTGATGTAGTTTGTATATGTCTTTTAATCAGTTTGCGACTTAAATTTGATAATCTTAGTGAAAGCTCTACACCTATCAAATTGTATTGAATATAAGTTTTTTTTTCTTGAGCATAGTAAGATTCTAGTGCTTATTCAAATGCATGCGTTGCAATACGCAAAAGTTTTGTGAAAAAACGAATATCCAAATGGTGTCATTAAAAAAATGACATAATTATATGTTTCATGAATAAAGAATTTCTTATCTTGCAAAGTTAAAGATTAAATTAGCCACTGTTTTGACAAAAAAAACTAGTTTAATTTATATAATCGCGTATAATTTACTAACGCAATACTATGTTTATCATGCTTTCTAAACTTCCAAGATATATTTATTCGCACCTTTCTCAGTTCATATACCTCTCCAATACCTAAACACATTTTTAAATGGTTTTGATTTTTATAACTAAACTAAGTATAACCTTTATGTAACAAAATGTCAGAGACCTAGGCCACGTTCTAGGCTAACTTATGTAACTCAATATTTAAACATTGAATTCTTAAAACATATTTTTTCTTCTTTTTTTACAACGGCATTTGCTACATCAATATTTATAGTTCTAAATTGAACTTATACCCACAACGTTTTTTACATAACCAATTGAGATAGAAGAGTTTATGTATTATTCTGTAATTATTAGGACAAGTTCACAGATTTTCTCATTTTTTAATAATGTCATTAAATGCCGTACTTGCCTGCAAAATCTTACCGTATTTGATTTTATAAAATAAAGGTACAATCTATGTTTATTAACAGCTTCATTTTTTACTCCAGCCAGTTTATCCCTTTATGAAAATACTTGGCTTGGTTAAACACAAATACAAACCTTTCTCCTTTGGCGCGTGCATTTTCTAAAAATTCGTTTGATGAAGGGTGATCGGTTTGTTTGCGTAAGCAAATCATTATCTGTATTCATTTATGATCAATACATTCTTTACCAGATATAAAAGTTTCATGATGCACAATGTCAACGCTGTCGTTTGTTAACAATTTATATTCTAAAACATTGACATTACAGCTAAAAATGTATTCATAATTTGCGTCAATAATTATGTTAATTATATTACCCGAATGTATGCAACCGTTATTGGTAGACATTAAACTATTATCGTATGTTTGTATTGCCTACAATAAGCCAAGTTGTATTCTCACGCTGCATTATTATCATAATTAATCTCTTCTGTGTGTAATCTGGTACAGCTCGAGAAGAGCTGCAGAGACATCATTGTGCTTTTTGATTGCGAATAATATTATTATTCAGTTGAATGTATTTATTTTTCATTTTGCATGTTTGTATTTGCGTATTCATGCTACACTACTTAAAATATAAAAACAATTAAAAACTATTATCATTCATTATTTTTAATAAAATTGTTTTGGGCTGATAAGCGCATTGAATATCAATCAGCTGAATATAAAAATAAAATTAAAATTTACTAAATGTAACAAACATTTTGTTGTCATGATACATTTAGATGATTGCACTACAAAAATACGCTAATTTTAATAAATATGATAATATGTCATTAAGAAATATAGCACAACGAATCATATTGAATTGTTTTGGTTTAGTATAGATCATCAATTCGATTCGTCACTCGTAATCGATTAATAATTTAAGCCCTATATAGTGTAGCAATAACAATGAATGCCTACACATACCTATAATTTTGTCCACATCAGCAGCCTGAACCGCTGTATGACTCGATGCCAGGCCAATGGCGAGCACCAAAAGCAGTGTACACAATCTAGGTGTCTTCATTTCGACTTAGAAGATTATCCTTGACTTCGATTTCAAAATCGAGTCTGATCATAACTGTCTTCATGAGGAGCTTATGTACGCAATGGTGTCATTAGATGGCTTATTTGAAGATAAAGCAAGTGTTTCATGGTGATACAATATCGATTTGCTATGTATACATTAAGAGAGAAAAATGAAACTTGTATTGACTTATATTAACATACGCATTCACGTATTATATAATTTTAAGTATGTAGTGTGTCCGTCAATAAGGACGCCTTAATGGTCGTTAAAAAATTGCAAAATTCGTATGTGCCTGCGATTTGTGCAATTTTGG
Source organism: Dreissena rostriformis (assembly GCA_007657795.1). Classification (NCBI taxonomy): domain Eukaryota; kingdom Metazoa; phylum Mollusca; class Bivalvia; order Myida; family Dreissenidae; genus Dreissena; species Dreissena rostriformis. The sequence goes on along the minus strand of VMBQ01000546.1, from coordinate 50,901 downwards.
GGAAGACTGGGGTTTATTGCATTGTGGTTGGGAGGAGCGTCAGCCTATGCCGACAAACCTTAACGATGTCATCGAGGAAAAGCTGCTATATGCTGTTATGTAGCACATTTAATTGATTGTACACATATTCTTTGCATCGTACGTCTGGTGTACTTTCCGTTGGTAACTATTTCAATTGAATTATGGCATATAAAGAACTCTAACACTCGAAAAAAATAGCAGTCACTATTTTAGAAAAGATCTGCTTACGATGCCCAGTCTGGCAACTGCTTCTTGTCTTTTACCATTTGTATCTCTTTCTTAGTAAACCATGTTAAAGCATATAACAAATTAATGCTCATGAATTGAATGTACACTTAATGTCTTTTTTTCTCACCTAAATTACTCTGTTACACTTTTTGTATTATAATTTATATCATTGTCTCATTCCTATACTCTCTACTTATACCTAATAATTCTATACACTGTTTATAGTTTAGACATTTGTGAACGTTGAAGTTACAATTTTATTAGTTTACACCCTATCAGCATCACGTCCATGCGACAGAAGAGATACATTGCATTAGCCTCGAGCTTTTTTTCAAATTTTTTACGTTGCACTTTATAGTCATAATGTTAAGCATCGTTTGTCAACAGTAGTTTGTATGTTTGTTCTATGTTGATTACATGGGTGTTTACGAATAACGTATGACCCGCTTTCGAGCTTGTAAAAAATATCATCGAAACCTCTAAGTGTTGGAAAAACATTCAATGTTAAAGTAAGAACCTGGAGTTGAAACTAAACAATGTCTTGTATTAAAGTAAAGGAATTGACAAACATAAGCCGAGAACAAGTGTAATTTTGAGCCCTTTACCCTAATGACCATGTGTATGAAATCACAACGATTTGAAAGAATTTGTAGATGGTTTGTCAACCAGCATTACTATGAAATTATTTTGAAGTCCTTAATGGTGTTTTTCTTTTTAAAATTCTGTTTTGATATTTCATTTTAAAGCTGAATGCCAAAGTTAAAATGATTATGAACGTCAATATGCTAAAACACATCATTTTGTAACAAAACGAGTGAACGTATGTTGCAAGATATCGACTGACAAGGCCAATATATATTGGCCACAGATTTGTCCTATTCACGTTTAATCATAATTTGTGTTGGCTGTTTGTCTATCTTGTTTATCATCGCCCTAATTTCAGGTCAGTTAAATATATTGAATTTCTATTGAAGACAAATGAGAACTTAACATTCTGAAAATCACTTTTCAGACGTAGATTTTTAAACAAGGTGTTTACCTTTCACAAAAGCCAATAAAATTTAGAATAAATTTCTATCCAGTAGACCGAATGATAATTCTTTACATTTAATAGGCTAATTTGAGAGAATTCTTATAAAAATAAGTGGCTGCATATATTTCTTCGAGTTGAATCGAAACCATTTGTAAGTCAGACCTATCTCAAGGGGCTTATGGTGTTTGACTAATTTGGGTTCCATTTTTTCCATTGAAGGCATTTTTTCCAAAACATTAAGTACTTTTTTATTAAATGACATTGTGTCATTCTCCGTCCGACTCTTTATTTATTCCAAGCCCATGTGTGTAAGGCAGTTCCTTTTCAATAGGCAATGCTTATTTACTAACATTCATCTGACATATATGTCTATAGATGTACCAGTTCTACAAGAAGAACGAGAACATAATTTAACACAGCGGATCATTGTCTTCTCTAGTTGCTTTACCATGATGATGTTGTATCGGGATTTAAAATAGTCAATTGCAATGATTAAACTTGAACACTTGGATGCCTTATTTTCTATTCCGTCACCAGTCATAGGCGGTTTCAAAAGTAATAACATAAGACACGGAACAGTCACAGATCGTCGCCAATAAGCCTCGAAACATCTTGATTTTATACCAAATACGCGTTCGTAAACCATTTGGTACGTAGTGGACGGAAGGTTTAAAGACTTTTTACAATGGCAAATTTTACCCTCTGATAGATCCGATCCTTTTTGTACCATAAAACACAAGACAGATATAAATTTCAAAGAGTACGGTAAGGTTAATTTATTGTTTTTTTCTTTCAAAAAAGTTCTAGTATTTTGTACTTTATATTTCCTTCAGAAATTCAAAGGCCATTAATATGCATTGAACAAGAGATGTGTTTGTCGGAAACACAATGCCCCCTACTGCGCCGCTTAAAAAAAACAATAATAATAAATAAATAAATTTGACCTTTGACCTTGAAGGATGACCTTGACCTTGACCTTTCACCACTCAAAATGTGCAGCTCCATGAGATACACATGCATTCAACATTATTTTTGTACCTTTGATCTTAAAGGATGACCTCGACATTGAAATTTCACCACTCAAAATGAGCAGCTTCATGAGATACACATGCATGCCAAATATCAAGTTGCTATCTTCAATATTGCAAAAGTTATGACCAACGTTAAAGTTTTCGGACGGACGCACAGACTGACGGACGGACTGACAGTTCAACTGCTATGTGCCACCCTATCGGGGGCATAACAACTATCAGTGGAAAAGGACTTCATTCATGTATTAAATTTATCACGTACTGTACATTCATTTTCGTTGCCGAAATGACGTCTTCATCTGCATACACTGGCACATCCGTAAAGTACACTTTTAGAGTTTATCAGAATATTTCGTAATATTTGAAGTTGTTTGTCGTTTACAATATAAGTAATATAACAAAGGGCAAGTGTCGTTGAAAGGGCAAACGCCGGAACCTGATACGATAGGTATACACCATTCTGCTGTTTTGTTATTGTGTCTTCCTGTGATTGTATTAAATTCATCTATGTGTTGTTATTTTGTATTCAGGTAGCAAGATTTTGCATAAGACGACATACAACTATACATCCTGTTGACAAACTGGTTACCAGACAGACAGACAGACAGACAGACAGACAGACAGATATACAGACAGACAGACAGACAGACAGACAGACAGACAGACAGACATTTTATTTGACTTGCACAATGTACATCGTCATGAGTTTGGTATTGATATATGTTAACATGTATATGCGCAGAAAACAAGTTTCAACAAACATGAATATGTACAAAACAAATGTATATTGAAGTACAGAGGATGAACAATTGATTAATTACGTTATACGATTTAACAAATTTAATCTGATACTCAACGATTCCTTAACAAATAAACACAGTTGTATTAGTTCATACCTATTGGTTGATTGTAGCAATTGAACATACTTAATAACAGATGGATTATTATAGTTCTATTGTTTATGTTTTGCTTTCTTATATCAACAAATGTTTAACACATACATACAAAATGAAATTTGTCCTCAATGTCAGTGGCATTACAACAAAGATAATTTGTTTTTTCTAACAATATTGTTTCCATTATATCTACGAGTATGTATACGAAGGGGCTGAACAGAAAATCTTAATCGACATAAATAAAATCTAATTTTTTCTAAACTAAGTCAAGATAAATCTCATATTCAAGATTTGACTTAAATGTTCTATACATGTCTAACATTGAACTATCTTCTAGTGAACGGTACCAATTTTGTTTGTATGAATCTATAATTCTGGATTTTAGAATGGGTTTTAAAAAATAGCATTAATATCATGAACGCTGTCAAAGACATAACTGAACCCGTAATCATCCAATAATTTCTTGATGTTAAAAATCCAATTTCGGAAGTCTGAAACTCCAATTTTGTATACAGTTTTGATAATTATGTTATCAGAGGCTGCTATTTTAAACCAATATTGTACGATTCGTATGTATCTCTGTATAAAGAGAGGATATCTTCCTACATGTAACTCACCATAAGTTTAAACTCTTAAAAGCCTCTTACAGAACTCAAGATGTATCCTTTCAAATTCCTTAGATTTCGTAAAACCTCAAACTTCTGCTAAATAACCTTAAATAGACCCAACGAATGCATCAAATAGCTGACAAAGAATTTATGGCTTTAAATCAAAATCTTTACATTTACAAAACAATGTAAGCAATGCTTTAAGAGCTTTGCCAATTAAATGTTCTTGATTTAAGTAAAACGACCTGTATAATTAAATACAACACCTAAAAAATTAAAATCATTTACAGTTTCTATAGAATGGCCATTGTATGTCCACTTTTCATTTGGCAATAATCCGCCTCTTTTTCGAAAAACCATTATCTTTGTCTATCAATATTTACTTTCAGTCCCCAGGTATTACAAAAATTATATAATTTGTCTTAATGGTTTTGGATGTCGTCGGGAGATTTACCTACAATGGCCATGTCATCTGTAAAAAGTAAAAACAATGTCATCTAGTTGCAAACCAGGCCCCGTGTTCACAAAACATTTTTTGCAATCGAAAATCGATTTTGCTTGTCATTGAAAATGGATTTCCATTGTAGTTGATAGGCAAAAATGAAAATCGATGTCAGTTAAAATCTATTTTCGATTGCAAAATCGTTTTGTGAACACGGGGCCTGAATGAATATTATTTTGCAAGAACAACTCAAGATCTTCAACAAAGATATAAAATAGCAAAGGGGACATAACTTCTCCTTGACGTAAGCCAACAGGATAGCTAAAGTAATCTGAAAATGAAGATTATGATTTTACACATGACTTAACTTTTTGGTACATATCTCGCACAATTCTTTATATGTTGCATTGAATTCCACATTTTAAGATGTTTAACCATAACGCATTACTATGAATAGTATCAAAGCATTTTATCAAATCGACAAAAATAACATACAAACGTTTAGGGGGGTAATAGAACATTCATTCCACTGGTCCGGAAAATAACCGGAATCTGGTATATTATTGAAAAAATCACATAAATGAGATGACAGAATGTCAATAGATTCTATAAAATATCCATTTAAAAGGGTGTTACTTCCATAAGTGTTCAAGCCACATTACAACTCAAAATCAACAACAAAAATCGTACAATATTTCTTAAAATAAAGTGAAACAATTATAAATCAATGTTTCTTATGGCAATTGCCGAAATTTCAACGCCAGATGTGGTCTGGTAACATAGATGTTTGTGTATACAAAATTCTCGTTTTATTGGGGCGATTGCCTTCTGCAATTCACCCCATAGGTAACATAATATACGTATACCGAAGAATAAAGTCCGTTACTGCAATTAACCACTTTGCATCCAGATTCTGCATTCGCAAACAAAATAGCTTCGATCGCATGTTATTAGTATTAATAAGCACAAACAGCTTACAGCGCGCGTTCCATCTATGGCAACGTCTTTTAACTGTGACATTAGCACACGAGTTACACGCAGTCTTCATGGAAGATGTATACCGCGACGAAATATCGGCTCAATACTGAACTATCTACACTTAACCGATATAGCGCATTTATGTTCTTTCGTTTAAAAAAATCAACTGCGTTCGCGATATGGGCGACACAATTTTATTACCACTCGCTACATGTTTTACTGTCAAAGAAAACATTTCAATGTTCTCTGCGCTTCAAAGTTTTTATATGACAATTCGCCCGTGCTTTTCTTGCCAGTTTTGAACGTTTTCCTTACAAACAAAATACATGTTGTGGTTGTCATTTTTACAGCAACCTATTATACGCCATGCATGTAGTAACATTCGGATAAGCGTTGTGGACTTCACATTGTTAAATGTCATTCACTTAGATAAAATAATGTGATCATTGCGCAAAACTTAACTTAGATATTAAACTGTAATGCAGTATTGTAACGTAAATGGATGAATAAACAGGCGAGTTAATAGTTATTTTCATTAATTATTATAAACAAATAATGTGTTGAACATAATAATGCGTTTGTGTTAACAGACTGTTCATTCAAGTTAAAACACATGCTGTTTATTCAAAATAAAAGTTTGATGTGCCAATATTTGTTGATAAAAAATTTCAATTCGGTCAACTTTGTCGGTCCATTTTGTCGATAAAAATCCCTATTTGACCAGACTCCTTTTCCCAAAGTGGCCAGGAAAACCCCTGTTTATTAAAGTGAACTTTCTAGCTGTGACTAACTGAAATTCTGTTTTTAAAGACATATGTCTAGAACTTCAGAGATGGGCATATTTGATAGCTTAATATCTCATACAGGCCTGTGTATTTTAAACTATTTGTATGCCGGCTTGATCTTCCAAGCAGATATCATTACACTCATCAAATTATATGTACAATCCCAGTGTTCCATATGTTGGTTTGCAAGAACCAAACTATAAAAATGCTTTATATACTTCATATGTTGTCTAAGTTAGTATTTGCAATTTGCATTTCAGGGGTTGTCCGAACAATATTGGTCTTGTCTGATTTTATTGGAATTTGAACTTCATTGTATTCATTTTCATGAGAATTAAAGGGATTTCTTTAATGGACAATCTGTTCTGTCAACGTTTTGCAGTAATGAATTGGCACTTACGACAATGACTTGTTTTAAAAAGCAGCATTTACTTTTAACCCCAAAAGCTAAATTTAATATTATGTTGACAGCCTGTCACCCTTCCTTAATTCCATCTGTTTTATTCAACAAAGGTGATTGGTTGGCATCACGGTGTATAGTGTTTTTACGAACACAAAATGTGAGCATAATTGCCACACCAGTACTTTCAGTACTTTGATTTTATTTTTGCATATTTAACTCCATTTTAATTTCCCGCAACGATGTCTATAGATACGACACATGAACACTAACATGGTACCATTTAAGTCACAAATAAATAAAAACAAGCGTTTTGTATCTACAAAAATCTATGTTACCAGAGCACAACTAACGTTTAGATTTTGACTATTGCTATAAGGGACACTGGTGTTTTATTGGGTAACTTTATTGTACGAAATATTCGTTGATTTTTAAGTATAAATGGGGTTTTAAATCGTTTAAGTGATTTTACAGCAGTTGTTATTTCATGCACCGTTATCGGTTCATCTTATTCAGGATATACATAAGGTACAGTGGGGTTAGGGATTTTGTTCCGGGGTTAATCTCTAAAAAATAAGCCTCATTAGGCCGATTTTTAGAGATTAATCCGTTTTAACCCCGTTTCATCCGAATTCATCTGTATTAAACCTTTTCCAGCGGTTTTTGGAGATGAATTGTGATTAATTAATTTCTTTAAGGGATGAATTCATCGGAAGGGGTGAATAAAACCCTACAAGTGATGAATTCATCGCAATTCAGCGCAAGGGGTGAATTCACCCCTTCAAGGGATTAATTAATCTCTACGCATGCGCAGTCGATATCAGCGGTGAATTGGGATGAAAAGGCGGAGTTAATCAGTGGCGTAAACGAGTAGGCGGGGCGTAAACAACTATTTTTAGATTATTATTTAATTTCGTCGGTTTCATGCATAATACAATTTATATTATTATGCTGCATACAGCATAGAGTTTAATAGCCGAAAAGGCACGTCATTTGTGAACCCAACAAAGATTTTTTTGTATTAACACCCAGGATTCGAAAACGAAACTGTGTGTGTTTTTAACACGGTACAGGTAGGATTATAAGTGATATTTGCCGTGCTGCAACAAAGATTCGTGCCACTGCGGCAACCGATATTTCAGTCAAGTGATAAAGATGAATGACGCATCTTATCATGGATAATCGTATCTACACATGTGCCGGCAGGTGGTGTCATTAGCATACCAGTAAACGCTCTTTATCCAAAATGGGGACATCCACCTTGAAGAGTATCGCAGATTTGTATTTAAAATGTGTTTTGTCTTGCTGATAGTATTTATCCGTTATAAGTGAAAGCAGAATAAATGTATGTGTTTTCTGTTTACAGTTCAATCCAAAAATTACACTTATTTGGGAAATTTAATAAAGAAATAGATCAGTTTAGGAATATAGAGAACATTGCCGGAACAGTTAAATACCAATTAATCGATTTGTTTCTAACCTTTAGTTGTTTATATTAATTTCAAATTAATACTTGATTAAGAAACACAATTAAAAATACAGTTTATGGCAAAGGCAGATATGATCTGTTCAATAAAAAAAGTGAACCACGGCCTGATTTTTTTCAATGTTTTTCTACTGAACATCTTCTGAACTACTTCATTTAAATTGAAACTCAATTTAAATGAAATACTTCAGCAGATATTAAGTAGAGAATCCTGTACCTGTCTCTTTGTGTGTGAGACTAACAAAGAATGTACAACATAATTATTATCATAAATGCATTGGTATCAACGAGCATTGTATTAAATTATCAAGCAAACCACATGGGTGGGTATTCAAATTTTAGCATCAAATTGCGCATTCTGTTGCGTTTTTATGACTGATACCTGACCTTATACACGTCTATTGCAGGCATATTCTGAATGACAAAAGTTGTGACAGACAGACAGACGATGGAGAAGTGATCTCTATATGTCGCAGCTACTTTGTAGCAGGCGACACAACAATAGGGATTATGTAACGTCAATACTGATTAAACATATGCTAAAAGTCAAATTAAGATGCTAGTATTAAGTATTATTTGATGTATTTTTTCATACAGACTTGACAGAATGCAAGGTTGCAAGACTGAAAAAGAAAATTGTAAAGTGTAAAAGTGAAAACTTCTACAATCATATTATATTATAACTGTGTAATATTTTGAAGCATTTTGCGTAAGTTAATTATATCAGTGCACCATGAACTTTCATGCACGCGATTTTGATTTTTAAAAACTATCTTTTATGTGAAAAGTTCATACTCAACAGTTACACTACATATTGCGCGTTTAAAGTTAAGAACCGCCATAGTTTGCGTTACTTCTTCTACTATACTGCTAATGATAATAATAATAATAATTTTACTAGTTCCAATAGTAATGATAAAACAAGTATAATACATTTATAATGTTTATATTAACCCCGTCGTAATGAAGCCACGTGTGACTGGAAAACCACTTTGGGTTGAACGACATTCTTCGGGATTTTTTTCTCCAAATTTTGGAAATTTGAAATTCGTTGGTTGGTTTGGAGTCGACATTTTTAAATGACACAAAAAAGTGGTAAAAAACATTAAATACGTTTTTTTAGAATTATTGATTTACTTTGAGTTATTGCAATTTATTCAGGTATCTTGATGTATCTTTAATTTTTGTGATAATTAAGGACTATTGGATATCGGCACATTTGTTTCATGTCAAACTTTCGATCTTTTATATTAATAAAAAGAAGCAAAGGCTTAGATCATACCGACAATTAAAGATTCCCATGTTCAAATACTCAAGAATAAAGGGATTATCGTTATAAAAGAGACCGATCAATTTACAACATAATTCACACGTGCATTTCCGCGGCGGGTGATAACAATCAACAATATACGTGTCATAACCACGAAAGCTTGCTTACCTTGCTTCGTGGTAAAGATATTTTCAAATATACGGGTATTAAAATGAAAAAAAAAATGAAAATAGGTCTTTGCCGAAATTTCATTTTTGCCGAAAATATTGGGGCGGCGGTCGCCGCCCCTGCCGCCCCAGCTCCGACGCCCCTGTACAAAGGCAGCAAATAGTATCACGTTGCTGTAGAAAAAACGGTGTAAATCAGTTCTAATAAGGGACATGATGAAATAAACATGTACTGAAATTAAATTGCTACAGTTTAAAATAATTATTTTTAACGGTTATTGTTTTCACAATTTTCTCGCCATAAGTAATTAATTGCTGACCATTTGCATTTAAATTTTCACAAGTTACAATTTTGAACAGTTTGTTAACACCAATTGTTGACAGTAAAAAGGTGTGATGAAGATCAAAGATCTATCAATAAACACAGATTAGCGTTATTGGGTGTTCACGCCCGGCGACGAGATTTCATTCATCTTATCGTGTAAATCTTATCAACACATGCGCAGACATGTGGTGTCACAGACATAACAGTTAACATAATTAATCCACATTGGTCTCCCTTGAAGAGATGTGTATTCAAAATGTTTATTGTCTTGCTAATATTATGTATCCGAAAAAAACGAAAGCAAAATCAATATATTTGTTTCCTGTCTTATAGTTTAATCTCAAATTTACACTTTATTTGGAAAAATTAATAAAGAAATATATCAGTTTAGGAAATATAGAGAACATCGCCAGAACAGTTAAATATAAATTAGTTTATTTTCGGCCATAGCTTTTTATATTACCTCTAAATATACCAACATGAAATGTAAATTTAGAAATAGTAAGGTTTTAGGCAATGGCGGCTATGTACTTTTCAATACGAAAATCTGCATTGGTAATGAATATCTCCGAGACTGTTCACGTTAAAGACCCATTACTACTCAAAATCTACGAATATTTCGTACACTATTTCGCAAAATAAAGTTAAATAATTAAAAATCAGCGTTCCTTATAGCAATTGCCGAAATTTCAACGCCCGATGTGGTCTGGTAACATAGATTTTTGTAGATACAAAATGCTCGTGTTTATTTTATTTTGTGACACAAATAATTCCATTTTAAATATATCTAGTCATACGACACCAGAACACTTAAATGTAAGTGTTCATGTGTTGTATGAATAGATATCGTGAAATAGAATTAATTATGCAACAACAAAATACAAATAAAAACATTTTGTATCTACAAACATCGATTTTACCAAACCACATCTGGCGTTGTACATTTCGGCAATTGCTTTAAGGAACACTAATTGTTATTTGTTAAACTTTATTTTGCGAAATATTGTACGAAATTGTCGTTGATTTTGAGAAGTAATGGGTCTTAAAAATAAAAAAAATCTTAGTCTTGTATATTTTTATATTACCTTTAAAATGTACATCAGAAGTATTTATATACTGTGAAATAGTCTAACTCGGCCTATAATCTCTCAAAGTATTGTAATGTTATACCTGCAAAAATATTAAAGTTAAAAGCATAAAGTTATAGACTATAGTTTTTTATATCACCTTTATACTTATACTTTATTCATTATTTCCAGAAAGAAATAATTAAGTTTAAGGCAATTGATAGATAGATAGACTTTTATTATTTAAATCACGTTTAAATTATCAACGCTGCTATAAATATCGAAACATTCTCATGTTTCAAATGTTTTCAATTCTATTGTGCGAAGTAATGAAATGTTGTGTATTGGAATCAAGCGGGCAGACACGCTGCAGTAGCGAATTATAACGTCAGATAACAGAGTGAGACTAGCGGCTGCTCGATTGATGTTTCGTAATATTGATCTTGTTTTCGTTGCGCTAATACCCGATACTTTCTATTGGTCCAAATGGATGTTTCCAATCTTTGTTTACTTATAGATCTTTGCTTAAATACATTAAAGTAATGCGCATGCGTAGGACTGAAAAGGCGGAGTTATTATCGCGAGTTACAGCTCGCGATAATAACTCCTCCTTTTCAACCCTACGCATGCGCAGTACTAGCAAAAGCTCACGTTCTAAACTCCGCCTTTTAACCCGTACGCATGCGCAGAGTGCTAGCATCCCAATTCAGCCCTAACAATCCCAAATAATCCGTTTTCAACCCAAAACATTCCTAGAACCCCATAGACGGGATTGTTAGAGATTAACCCCTAAAAAAACGGATTGTTAGAGATTAATCTCCAACAATATTCATCCCTAAGCAACCCTTATTTGCGGAACAAAATCCCTTACCCCACTGTAGATTAAAATCATTACAACAATTAAAACTTTCCGCTTCTAAATTCGATGCACCAAAAATATCCGAGCTTATGCTCGAAAAAATAATCTGTGAATTCCGCTTACGGTATATTATAAGATCTATTGGTTTTTGACTTAGAAATGTTTCCAAAATTCCCTTTGTTTACTTTTCCTTAATTCTGTTATTTTATACACTCTTCGTTTATAGTCGCAACATCTTTTCTTTCTGACAAAACTTGTATACACTTTTTTCTTTCACATAAAACTATTCTGTTAATATTCGTTTTATCAGTGTTAAAACATCGAAGTGCATCTTAATATAATTTACGGGCATCTAAATATTCACTGTCAAACCACTCCTTATTTCTACTCTGATAAATTTCAAAAGCAACTTCATCTTTAAAAAACAATCTTTCGAAAACAGAGGGTCAGCTATATCACGAATACTGTTTGTAAATAAAAGGAACATATTGTTAACTGAATCCCTGCTTAAACAATCTGCAGTATTAACAATGTTATTAAACAAAGGCAATTGTAAAATAATTCGTGAGCAAAACTGCTCTCTAAACGTGGGATCCCATTTATACCTAGTCTCTGAATACTAGTAGTATGAACCACCAAGGGGAATATTATTACAGTTCAGTGAAAAATGCAGTGGAGCGTGATCACTCCACTCATTGAATTTATTGTAAGTGATTTAATCTGTGAAAAAATACATTCTTTTGTTAACAAGTAATCAATAACCGAGCAACCAGTATCACACGGTTCAATCGACTAACGCAACATCTGTTGTTCATCCATCGGCTAAGCTACTAGATACATGTCGGTTAAAAGCGGAGTGTAAGTATTTCCCTATTCTGTATATTTAACGTATTGAATTCAGCAAGTCTGAGTGTGTTCTTTGAGAGCCTAGGTAAGAAGGACTCTGAGAACGTAGTCCCTACCTTCCTAGCTGCTTTCTTTTAAAGAAATCTGTTAGAATGTGGTCAAAAATCAAACAAAATTCACCACTCTCTCATTCAAACTCTAATTACACAGGAATTAGACCAAAGATAAATATGAACTACATTTTTATTGAAATCTTTAGTCATTTGTCTTCGGTTATTCCAAATTACAGCATCCCACATGAACACACAACATTTTTATCAACGATTAAATTCGAGTGGGGTTTGAAAAACGGCTCAAGACAACGGCCGAGGCTAGTTATGAGATGGTCATGCCATCGGCTACGAAAATAAAATTATGCTCATGCCATCGGCTGATGCAATGGAAAATGGCATGATGAGATGCGGACGTTACTCCTTGACCATATTCGATAGAACTATCAGATATTTTGATCACACAAACAGTTTTAAAATTTTGATTCGTGTTTTGAAATAAAATGGGATGGGTGAGTGGATTTCTTTTTAAATAATTCATACTTTGACATTATTAAAACAAGTCATTTACACGCAATATGTCTCCACATCATGTAGAGTACACTTGACTCTCGCTATGCCGAAGTCGGATATATCGAAGTTATGGAAGCTTCGAACATAAAAATGTGTATTCCCTTCTCAAATTTGAGATACAAGGTTGTTCTTAATTGAAACGCATGAATGCATTTACAACTTAAAGACAACTACATGAAGGTTGAAAGTAATGTTGGAATCTCCTACTGGAGAGATTTCAGCATCGTTTTTCACCTGTATCTAGTTATAACTAGTCAGAAGTGTACATCTTATAACTCGGGTTACTCGAATATCTTTTATCTCGAAATAATTTGTATGGTTTATGAACTTCGACATTTCGAGATTCCACTGTTCTTCGAAGGAGATTGTCAAATGTGTTTGGCATGCGTTGTACTATATGATTTCCTTCTATCCTTTTGTTAAAATAGTGATAATTATGGCAAAACTCTTATTACGAGCTAACTTTCGATCTATATCGGTCGCGGCTTTCTTTCAAGATTGTACCATTTGGAATTTAAGGACCATGGGTGTAATTTTTCGCGCTACGACTGAAAATAGTTGAAACTGTATAGAACTCACGCATTCAAATAAATTAGCAAGTTGAACGTTTAATTATCACGCAGATACGGAATCCGGATAGTGCCATCTATAATCTCGCCCTTCTTTAATCAAGGGCGACACACGACACACGAAGCGATACACGATATTTTGCGCGACACACGAAGCGACACACGAATTAATTGTGTATCAAAGATTAAACCAAACATAACGAACATTCCGTATAGCGAGAGACTAGAATGTTTGCTGACTGATAAGAGACTTATTTATAAATCTGCATTATTTATTTAAGATTGCTATATAAAACGCTCGGAAGCATTATATATATCCGACAAACATTAAAAACACATCTGTGCATAATACTACTTATGTAAATAGTATTACTTATTTTTACTCCAACTACAATGATTGTTATTCCACTTGTTAATTATTAACAGAAGTAACTCATCTACACTTTCCATGTTAATACTTTAAACAATGTCACTTTTTTATATTATCATGATCCTTACTATTTCCAGCACTATAATGATTTAATTGTATGATTACACACTAATATGTTAGCTCAGTCACTCGTAAGTCATTTATATGTATTATATATATATAAGAATATTTGCAAATATTGTACTACCCAGCCATACATATATGTCAAATACAATATAATCATTTTTCTGACCGACTCTTCTGTTTCAATCGCCGCAAATAAAAACACTACCTAGGCTATCATACAGAAACAAATCATTTTCTAAAATATCAAATAAATCGACATTTATACTATTGTACATTGGTGAATCTTCTCCCCAGATATAGGTTCCACATACATAGATATCGTTCTGGGTATTAAAACATAAACTGTTTTTATAACATAAAACAATTCCTCCACTTTTTCTACGGGCTCTTCTATGCTGAAATTAACGGTAAACATTATGTTAAATGTATCCGTTTAAATTAATGTAACTGTTAGAATCGCACCTTGATACGTAAAGAAAACAAATATCAGACTGCTTTAAAATATTTACAAAGTCAGGACTTTCCTTTTTTTCTCTGGTAAGGCCATGTATGTTCAACGAAAGGATAGAAAGTTCATCCCGTCGTGTTCCTCCTGTCCCACTGAGTTGCCGTCCACGTAAAGAGTGTCATACACGATCCAAGACGGTTTACATTTTTTTGGCGTCCTTCATTTTTCGCACAAATTTTCGGCGTTTTTCCAGCACTTCCGGTGGGAACTGCTCGAACATTTGGCATCCGGTTCCTGACAAGTGTTTCAATTAACAACGAACCATCTCCCGGTCCTTAAAAAATGTAAACTTGGCAACGTTGAAGTTATAACAGTGAGATACATTTACGCATAGTGGAAAAGGAACTGTGGCGATACGGGCTACAGTCGGCAGTTACAACCATCAGCTATTTACTCAATCCGTGACTTGCATAAAGCAGCTCTCTGCAGTTGGCTGTTCAGAATTGTATAAACTCAAAATGCATAGTAATACTCTAGATCTTCATCAAATGTTTAAATCAGAAAGCAAAAATATGCACTAGATATATATATATATATGTATCGCGCCATGAGAAAACCAGCACCAATGACAAAATTGCTTATTTTTACATTTTTGCATTTTCAGTATCTACGTTCTTCTCCGGTTCTGTATATGTATAAAATGTCGTACTTTTCTAACTAAAGTCTGTACCAATTTACATTTTTGCTAACCTATGTGACGCTGAAGTGAGCGTCATTACGACGTTATTTTAACGTAACGTCATACTGGATTTTATTTTGGTATTGATTTCGCTTATGTTTTATGTTTGTAATGTCAGTCAACATTGATTTAATTTGTCAATGATATTCTTGTTGATACCGATGACGTTAATGTGTTACTGTTTCGTTATGTCATATAACGTGTCTATATCAATTAACGATTTTCGTCACAAAATACCTTTTTTTGTTTCATAATTTTAACAAAAGCCCACTCATTCTATCTGTTATACAAAGAAACGTACATAACCAATAATTCATTAACAATAACTGGTTAAATGAAACCCTTTAGCACCAAGTTAGAACAATAAAAAAGTAGCATGCTGTCTAACATGTTAAACTCGGGAAGCCTTGCTGACCCCGAGCTGACAATAGAGGTCGCACGTTGTCACACGAGAAGTCGCGCCGTGATGCAGTTAATCCAGGAGCAAGAAGCTGCACTGGGCGGTCGATGTTCGTGAAGCGGAAACATTCATTCTTCAACAATTCTTCTTTTAAACAAAGGAGGTTTCTTCGCCGCTGCTGCATGTCTTCACCATGACAACGCCGTGGTAGGCAGACGACATTCGGAAGTACTGATATTTCCTGCAGCGGAAGAACAAATTTAGTTTTTTTGTATTTTTTCCAAGTCAGTATGATTGTAATTGAACTAGTTGCGTACAATGACTATGTACGCAATTTAGGATGAGTTTTTTTCCTTCTTTGAAAACCCGCCGAATATTGGCCCTTTCCCTAGACTTTTTTTTTCCCTCAGGCTCTGACAGGTTTTTTTCCCCAAACAAAGAGATCTACAAAAAACACTTTGGAAACCTTTAATTGGAAATATTTAGGTCCGAATTGTAAAAAATATCTAAACAAATAAATTGGAAATTGGGCCTAATACCGGCCCCGAATTTGAATGTTAACGGTATTAAAACTTAGTATTTATAGTCGAATTTTGAAAGGAAATCTCTTAAAAAGACTATGAAGAGATAGTTTACATTCTTGTTGAAAAGAAAAAAAAGGGACAATAATTTGCCGAGCAACAGATTAGGATTTCGCGGAATTCTGTATTTCAAATAATTAAGTACCTAGTGTTAAACAATCTGTTTTTGAAGAAACGTAAACCTTTAAATGGTTCATTGGTTGAAATAAGTAAAATTGAAACAACAAATCGATCTCATTATATAAGATTTGGCGGTTATTTTGATCACCGGTGTGGTATTTTTGTTCAAAAAAGTATAAATATAATACGAAGCATTGTTTAAAAAGTAGCTCTTCGTAGCTGAATACTAGATAAAACAAACTAGTATTTTAACTTTAATACATGTGCAATGTGCACGTGTTGTTAATTACCTGGAAAGTTGTCGGCGTGAATAACGAACGACCTAGATGGAGTTGACGTTTTTTCCAGTTCCCAATGAACGCACTGCGTAAGGGCCGTGCGACATCTTGTCATCTTTCCCGGGGAGGTTCGCTCTCGTAGATTAGAAAGTTCAGTTGCTTATCGCCACTTATACAAAGATCTTCACTTTTCTGAGTTTCATGAAATACTGTTGTCCCATCGGTCTGCTGAAGTGTGGTATACTTACACTACCGCACAGGGTCAGAAACGACTTTCTGTGCACAGTGTAAGTACACATTCACTATCATTGTCAACACTGTCATCAATAATTTCCCTCACCATTTCCCTCACCATTGACCGCACACGCCCCTGACATATGTCGGCGTAGCTGCTGGTATCTATGTCTAAAATATATAAATACGCGTTAATCATTTGATAACGTTTNTGGGAAAAATGCCTCAAAAGGTCAGTTAGTCATTGACTCCTCCATTGATTTATACTGAATTAACCCTTTTACCACTCACATAAGCATTTTGAATCATATTTAGTCCCATAAAAAATCAAACTAATAAATTAAAGACCTTTCTTAATAGAAAAAAGTTTTAAAGGCTTCATTTCCAACCCTTAGATAGTGATTTGCAGCAAACAGGCACTAAACCTAAACAGGCTGCGAGTAACTCGCAGGCTGTTCTGGTTTTATGCTGGTTGCATATGGCCATTTACATTTTGCTTCTGAGCGGGAAATTTTGGTCATTTGGTGATCTAAAATAGGTTTTCTTACACTGGACAATTCATATTGAGTAGTTTAACAATTTCAACTTTTAATTAGAGCAATAGAATAACTTCTTTTATCCCACTTTTACAGCGAATTTGGTTGATTAAATTTCTGCTATAATCCACGGCACAAAATGACGTAATTTTTTCGACAAAATGACATTATAATCCAGCGTAATTATCCAGTTAAACTAATTTTGTTTATAAAAAGGTTTACTGAATAAAAAGTGGGATAAATAGAATAATAGGTTAGTGTTGATTATAGATCAGGTTTATCATGCTCGGCACAAAAACGAAAAAGCACTCGCCAAGGCTCGTGATATTTGTTTTCTAAGCCTCGCATGATAAACCTGATCTATAATCAACACTAACCTATAATTCACTATTTTATGAAAGACATTAACAGACTTACTGAAATATCATACCAGTCCTGCACTTGAATACTAAAAGTATAATCAGTGCCAATCTTGATTTAGAAATTAAAAAGTTTTAAAGGCTTCATTTCCAACCCTTAGATAGTGATTTGCAGCAAACATGCAGAAAACCTGAACAGCCTTCGAGTTACTCGCAGGCTGTTCTGGTTTTATGCTGGGTGCATATGGCCATTTTCATTTTGCTTCTGAGCGGGAAAAGGATAATGTAGCCTGTAAAGTCTGCTGGACATAAGTTGTCCAGTTGTCACTACATGTATTTAGAATGTATTGTAATAAGAACAAGTATGATTTGTAATACATCTTTATTAGCAAATATTTAATTTTATGCATGTTATTAATTTTGGTCATTTGGTGTTCTAAAATAGGTTTTCTTACACTGGACAATTCATTCTGAGTAGTTTAACAATTTCAACTTTTAATTAGAGCAATAGAATAACTTCTTTTATCCCACTTTTACAGCGAATTCGGTTGATTAAAGCCCCTTTGATTAAATTTCTGCTATAATCCACGGCACAAAATGAGGTAATTTTTTCGACAAAATGACATCATAAATCCAGCTTAATTATCCAGTCAAACTAATTTTGTTTAAATGAAAAGGTTTACTGAATAAAAAATGGGAAAAATAGAAAAATAGGTTAGTGTTGATTATAGATCAGGTTTATCATGCTCGGCACGAAAACGAAAAAGCACTCGCCAAGGCTCGTGATTTTTGTTTTCTAAGCCTCTCATGATAAACCTGATCTATAATCAACACCAGCGCTATAGATAACAAGCGTATTTGCGTTATTACGCAATTAAAATAACCAAAAACGTAATTAAATTCAAAATAAAGCGTACAAAAACGCAAAAACAAGTTTAATAACGTAATTCCCGAAAAAAACATTGCGTCACAAAACGCAATTCTTACGAACACCGGGCGTATTTTTAGACTGGTTATTTTCCGTACAAAAATGTACCGGATAGTTAAATGCCGTCCTGTGAAGAAAAGAAGGCAGTCTTTCTAGCGGTTTTCAATCTTTGGGGTATTATTGTAATTATTCGTAGAACCGTCCGATTTCTATTTTCATTTTCTGAAATAATCAAAAAGGCCACTCGTGGACGCAAAAAGAGAGTCGTTACACAAACGGAGGAGCAAAACAGTCCGAGTTATTCAAACGCTATGCGGACTAAATTTCATAGCAAATTAAGCGTCTGACCAAAATATTTACGACGTGCATGTATTTGTAAAGCATCTTTACTTTCGTTTTCTATAATGGTGCATAATAACAATGTTTAAGCTAGGTCGAAAGATGTCCGCAATTGTTGCGCCAAATATATGTCGATCGCAATTTTTTTCCAACCAAGTAGGCACGTGCGAATATGTGCCGAATCATTCGTGTTATTAATTTGTTAGAAACAGTGTATGTAGCAGTTGAAAGTAGCTAGTTGACATCCAAAAACATGACAGAAAGTCCGTGATTGAAAAAACCTGTCAAAAGTGGAAAAAGTCATATCCCTGGTTAGAAATTGTTGACGTTGATGGGATAGAAAAAAAGTTGAAATGTGCATACTGCACCCAATCTGTGCAACAAAAGTAAAGCAGCAATGATTTTGAGGTATAAATGTTAATTACATATTTCACCCTATTTAAAAACTGAAATTTTAGTACCAGACTTTGATCAGAAATTCAGTAATTGTTTGCTGTTATGTACAGGTACCTTTTTGAGTTCCATTTGAATAAATAATATAGTGACCTTAGTAGATTTTTATTAAATTATATATGTCATTCCCTAAATTACCCAATTGAGTAAAAAAAAACAGGGGTGAAAAACCCAATTAAGCTCAAAAGTAGGGGGTGAAATTTTTTGCTTAAACTCTATTGAATTTACAAAAACCCTATTGTTGTCAAAAACAGGGGGTTATTACCCAATATACCCCAAAAGTTATCTATAGCGCTGATCAACACTAACCTATTATTCACTATTTTATGAAAGACAATAACAGACTTACTGAAATATCATACCAGTCCTCTACTTGAATACTAAAAGTATAATCAGTGCCAATCTTGATTTAGAATTTATGTTTACTTTGAAAAATCTACCAATTTTGATGACAAAATTTACTTAAATGTATATTTTGTAACAAAAGGTTTTCAACTTGACGAGCAGTAAGCTTGGTTTGAGACCCCTGTGTCTGCCAGAAGGACTGACAGTACGCGAGGCTCTGGAGAGAGTGTTGAGACTGCCATCTGTGGCCAGCAAACGGTACCTGACCAACAAGGTATGACAGGCGGAAGAATCTGCCTCTTTTTAATGCCTCAAAGGCCCATATAATGATAGAGGTAATTAAAGGGAAGTGCAGTGTATAAGAACCATACATTTCTCATCAGGGTTTACAAAGTTATTTAATTTTCTTGAGGATGTGCACTTAGAACTTGTAAAGCAGGCTACCCAGGAAGAGTAATTACTGAAATACTGTTTAATGCAGTTCAAATTCTCAACAAATCAAAATGATTACAGGTGGACAGGTGTGTGACTGGGCTGGTTGCCCAGCAGCAGTGTGTGGGCCCACTGCACACCCCTCTGGCAGACGTAGCGGTCACAGCCCTGTCTCACACTGAGAAAGTGGGGTCAGCCACGGCCATAGGGGAGCAGCCCATTAAGGGGCTCATTGACCCTGCCTGTGGGGCCAGGATGTCAGTCGGCGAGGCGCTGACCAATCTGGTGTTTGCAAAAGTAACTGATATCAAGGTACGACGGGAATGTGCCTTTCATAGGTATTTTGTGTCTGGTAATTGAGAGAGGATTTAGGTGATAAGTTTTTTGGGTTCTGCAAGCACAATTAAATGTTTGCACCGTTAAATTCAGATGAAGAAGTACCATAGGGAGTAGACATCCAACAGTAATAATAAGATTGTGAATATCTTTTATTATTAATACAGCATTTTTAAGGCAACAACTTTATTTGCTCAGGAAAATGTGCCATTTCATCTCGGAGGATAGTATATAGCCGCAGGATTGAATGAAATTTAATGTGATTGAGCTTATTCAGGAAATTTCTTAGTTTTTCTATGTTATGTATATATATTTACATAAAAGAAGCCCCTTCTGTTATAACTGGGCTTAATGCAATTTCAGGACATCAAGTGCAGTGGTAACTGGATGTGGCCTGCCAAGCTGCCTGGGGAGGGGGCGGGGCTGGTGGAGGCGTGCAGTGCAATGTGTGAGGTCATGGGGGCCCTTGGTATAGCTGTGGACGGGGGCAAGGACTCCCTCAGTATGGCCGCAAGGATGGGAAACAATACAGTGAAGGCTCCAGGTTAGGGGCTCCTGAAGCTGTTATTGCATTATTATAAAAAGGGGTCTTTGTTTAAAACATATGAGTCTGGCTGTGGAAAAACAGGGCTTAATGCATGTGCGTAAAGTGTCGTCCCAGATTGGCCTGGGCAGTCCGCACAGGCTGATCAGGAATAAAACTTCTCTCTTTAATGGAAATTTGTGTGTCAAGGATGCAAAAATCCAGTGTAGACGGAAAGTGTCATCCCTAATAAGCAACTTTCAACTGCATAGGCTAATCTAGGACGACACTCTATGAACATGCATTAAGGCCAGTTTTCCTGAGAGATACTCATATGAAGATGCATTTTCGATTTACGTCATGGCAGTGATAAAATTATGTATGTGGGGAATGTTAATAATCTCTTTGTTAAAAAGCCGATGGTAAAAGTAATAGTCATACGATTGATTTGATAGTAAGTCATGCTGATTATGTTGAAATTGTTCTTGATGATGATGGTGGTGCTGCAGCTGCTAATTATAGTGGTGATTGGGATAAATAATGATGATGATGATGACGACCACTACAATTATGATGACAAATTATGATGATGACAATTATGACAAATACAATGATGATGAGGACAATGATGATGATGACGATGATGATGATGATGATGATGATGATGATGATGATGATGATGATGATGATGATGAGAATGAGGATGATGAGGATGATGATGATGATGATGATGATGACAATCACGATGATGAGGTGGATGATAAAGATGATGACAATGATGATGTTTATAATGGTACTGACCATGTTACAGGAACCCTGGTGATATCTGCCTATGTTGGGTGCCCTGATATCACCCTGACTGTGACACCTGACCTCAAGTGTCCTGATAATAAAGGTATGTTTGCACCATTCAGTACCAGTATGTTAACAAATCATATCAGCAAGGGTTATAGCTAGGTCTGAACATCAACTTCTTAAATTTATATGGCAAAACAACAAATAACCTATTTAAGTTACTTAACTTTAATAATATTTGTTGCCAATAATTTCATCTCCAACACTTCATGAATGCTAATGGAGAAATAACTTCAGAACTGATATATGACTGGAAGGCAACTATCGTTTGTTAAGCAGGTGGGCGGGCGGAACAATGCCTGCCAAGGCAATAAATAAGTCGTTCATTGTGAGATTTTAAAATAATTTGTTCATTATCATTGGACGGTGTGTCGCACGAAAGAATTACGTCGATATCTCCGAGGTCAAGGTCACACTTTGAGTGAAAAGGTCAGAAATAGCCATAAATGAGCTTGTCCGGGCAATAACTATGTCTTTCATTGTGAGATTTTAAAATCATTTGGCACATTTGTTCACCATCATTGGGCGGTGTGTCGCGCGAAAGAATTACGTCAATATCTCAAAGGTCCAGGTCACACTTTGAGTTCAAAGGTCAAAAATGGCCATAAATGAGCTTGTCCGGGCCATAACTATGTCATNGACCTCTTGTTGTTTACCCTTTCCCGCGCAGAAGCGTAGTGAAAAGGGCTATTTGCAACCAGCATAAAACAGAACAGCTTGTAGGTTAACAGCCTGCGAGTAACTGTTCAGGTTTTATGCTGTTTGCAGCTCATCAGTATCTTAGGGTTGGAAATGAAGCCTATACAACTTGAATCTATTAAGATAGGTAATTAATTTAATTTTATGTTCTAAGGGACTACAAACATGTGTCGTGTTCTGAGAAAACTGGGCATAATGCTTGTGCGTAAATTGTCATCCCAGATTAGCCTGTGCAGTCCGCACAGGCTAATCAGGGATGACAATTTCCACTTTTATGGAATTCTTCGTTTAAATGATGTCTCTTCTTTGTGAAAATCCAGTTTAGGCGGAAAGTGTCGTCCCTGATTAGCCTGTGCGGACTGCACAGGCTAATCAGGGAGACACTTTACGCACATGCATTATGCCCAGTGTTCTCAGAACGCGACACACATGTCAAAATGCGTATCTAAGCTGTAAAGGGTAAATGCCTGACACGATTGTTATGGTTTGCAGGTCACCTTGTCCACATTGACATCGGGTCGGGTCTCTGTCGACTGGGAGGCACTGCATTGGCCCAATGCTGGAAGCAGCTGGGAACCGACGCTGCTGATCTGAATCACCCAGAGGCTCTTGTGGCAGCATTCCAAGTCACTCAGACGCTCATTGAAGGTTTGCTTTTTGAAGGTTTTTGGTTTTAGGGTTCTGAGTTTGTAATGAATGATTGTCATATTGTAGTTATTATATAAGAGCATTAGATTTTGAATGTATTTAAATGGCTGGAGGTATTAATGACTTATGTAAATGACTGATAATTGTACAGTATTGNTATACCAAAAATTATCAAATTCTAGGTGTAAGAAAATTTGCATTGAAACTGCCGCATACGTCCTTAACCTACCATGTATTATGTGCAAAACTTCAAAATTATAAGCCAGGAAAATTAAATTAATTTTTCCACTGTTGGCCACTGAGCTTATTAGTAAAAATAAAATGTTTAAATGAGATTAAAATGGTACCTCTTTGATCTCCCATGTTTCAGAGAGGAAGATTTCATCAGGACATGACATCAGTGATGGAGGACTTATAACGGCCTGTTTGGAAATGGCATTTGCTGGGAATTGTGGAGTCTGTCTGGATATTAAAGAACTAGGTTATTTAAATGAGTTATGAGGGTGATATATTTCAATTATCTCTCTCTTTACATTCCTAATATTTCAGTTGCAGTCTCATTCAAACATGAGTAGACAGCCACACATGTCAATTCTCAGGCTAATCAGGGACAACACTTTCTGCTTTTATGGAATTTTTGTTTAAAGCAAATCTTATCCTAGTGAAAATCCAGTTTAGTTGGAAAGTGTCATCCTTGTTGTCAATGATTCTTTCAGCTTCAGCAGTTAAGTCTGTTCCACTCATATTGCTTTCTTGTTTGTTCACACTTCAGATGGTTCACCTATTTGTTTGGACTTCATATCACTTACATTTTACTTGATCCGCGCTCTGGGAAAAAAAGGTTTAATGCATGTGCCTAAAGTTATATCTCAGATTAGCCTATGCAGTCTGCACAGGCTTATCAGGAACGACATTTTCTGCATTTATGAAATTTTAACTTCAAGGAAGTCTCTTCTAAGCGAATATTCAGTGTAGGCGGACAATGTCGTCCCTGATTAGCCTGTGCATACTCAGGGATGACACTTTACAGACATGGATTAAGCCCAGTTTTCCCAGAAAGAGGCAAAACGGTTCCGTGTTTGGTTCAACTTCATTTCGCATACTTGTTTGCATGCACTTCAGAAGGTGCCTCTACATTGGCGAGACTGTTCCACGAGGAGCTCGGTCTGATCTTGGAGGTGAAGGAAGCAGACGTACAACACGTTATCGAGAGATACTCAGCAGTGAATGTACCCTGTTCTAGCATTGGTTACAGTGTCAAAGATGGACCTGATTCTGTGGTTTGTGGTGGTATTCTTTCTGGGAAAACTTGGCATAATGCATGTGCGTAAAGTGTCATCCCAGATTAGCCTGTGCAGTCTGCACAGGCTAATCAGGAATGACACTTTCCGCTTGAATGGAATTTTTTGTTTAAAGGTTGTCTCTTTTTAGCAAAAATCAAGTTGCAGCAGAAAGTGTTGTCCCTGATTTGCCTATGTGGACTGCATAGGCTAACCTGGCATGACACGTTACACACATGCATTAAGCCCACTTTTACCAGTTCAAGACTCATTTGTTCAACTCATGAAAAGTGTTCGGAAAAACTAAAAGCACTCATGGTTTGATTGAATACCTTAACACATGGATTCCAAATTTGGCCAATTGTTAATTATAAAAGCAGATAGGAGCAGTATTTAATCAAATTCATAGTTATTTTTTAAGGAAAAATATATGAATTGTGGAAAAAAAAATATTGTGTACTATTTTACAATCAGTAGTTTTCTATAATACCAAAAAAATTATAAAATTTTGGGTTCAGAATTAATGTCAGTGTTTTTTTTCACCATTTTGGGAATGGATTGGGAAAAATCGCAGCGTTCTGAATAAAATTGGGAAATTAGCTTTGATGTTGTTTGGCTAATAAATACTTAAAAATTGAGAATAAAAGTGTTTTCAATATTAAATTTACTGAGGTTCAACTTATAGAGCTGTATGGGAGATGAACTTAATGTTGAGATCTAAAANATTTTTAGGTCCCATTATGATTTGGGAAAATATATACCTTTTTCCATTGAGAAATGGGGCCGGATACCAGCCCCGATTTTGAACAAAAAAAAACACTGAATGTGCTCTATTTTGCAACAATAAATTTAAATAGTTATGCAGTAAAAAAGGTATTGTTAGAGTGAGTGTAAAATAACAATATTTATGTAAGTATCCTGATGATATGATAGAAATATCCTTGCTAATGTTGAAACTAAGGGGCGAAGGCCTTAGGTACCTCACCTGAGACCCGAAAGAACTTAAGTGTTTATGATTCGATTTTGTGATGTTTCAAGAACCATTTTTTAACCTACCAAGATATCATTTGAACAAATAATGTGAGCATGTTTCATTATGATTGGACAAACAATGTGGCCTCTAGAGTGTTGGCAAGCTTTTAACTTAATTTAACCTAATGAGCTGTTTTTTGACTTAAATATTCCATCATAAGGGTATGTGTTTCAGGTAAGTGTTAAACTGTCGGGCAACATTGTTCTGGAAGAGAAGATGGTTGTGCTGAGGGACATCTGGGAACAGACTAGCTTTCAGCTCGAGATGAGACAGTCTAACCCTGACACTGTCAAGCAGGAACAGGATGGGCTGAGGTCAAGGACAGAGCCACCTTATCACTTGACCTTTGACCCAGATATTGTGCACATTATTCCCGCAGGTATATATTGCTTGATCTTTGTCCTAGATATTGTGGTTGACCTTTGACCTAGATATTGTGCACATCATTCATGCAGGTAAATATGGCTTCACCTTTGACCTAAATAAAGTGCGCATCATTCCTGCAGGTATGTATCACTTGACCTTTGACATAGATAAAGTGCACATCATTTCCACAGGTGAACATTGGTTGACCTTTGACCCAGATATCGTACACATCATTCCTGAAGGTATATATTGCTTGATCTTTGACCTAGCTATTGTGCATATAATTCATGCAGGTAAATATTACTTGACCTTTGACATAGATAAAGTGCACATCATTCCCACAGGTGAACATTGTTTGACCTTTGACTCCGATATTGTGCACATCGTTCCAGCAGGTATACATTTCCTGAACTACCCAGATATTGATTATTGTGTCCACAGTTATTGTGACGAAGCTATGGATGGGTCGCATAATCAGTTAACTGTATGTTTGTTTTGATGACCCATCTTGTCATTTAAATTAAACAAGCTGATAGCTTTCTAATATTAACCTAGCAATGACCTTTATACATAAATATATTGAAGTACCGTTACCAAGAACAGATTAGTTTTCATACTGAAAGCAATTTTAATTAATTGAAGCACACCTCACTTAGTGTCATTGCCTCATTATACTCGTGCAGAATTTTAGGTAAAAACTGTTTCAATACAGCATTGTCTCACCTAGCAGCAATAGTGTATCTCCCCTAGGTTTTGCAGGCAAGCAGTGTCCCAGGGTAGCAGTCCTACGGGAGGAGGGCAGTAACAGCGACCGTGAGATGGCCGCAGCGTTCATGATGGCGGGCTGTGAGGTGTGGGATGTGAACATGCAGGACCTCGTGTCAGGGGCAATAACTCTGGACAGGTTCCATGGACTAGCGTTTGTTGGGGGCTTCAGTTATGCAGATGTTCTGGGCTCAGCAAAAGGTTTTATTCTTTAGAGTTAATTTTATTAGTTACCCTATTGTGTAAAGAGATATTTCATTCTGTAGACAAATGTTTTACTATATGGGATTACTTTTATTAGTTGAGTTATTGGGTAAGAAAATATTTCATTCTGTAGCCAAAGTTTTTACTCTTTGGGGTAACTTTTCATAGATGCCTTTTTTGTAAAGAGATATTTCATCATGTAGCAGAAGGTTTTACTCTTTAGGGTTACTTTTCTTAGTTGCCTTATCGTGTAAAGAGATAATTCATCTTGTCTCTAAATTGTTCCAGAATAAGATAATAGCAAGTTTGTTATTTTATCTATTCATTCATGTTTTTCCATATATTTAAGAAAAATTGCCTGTTGCTTAGTTGCAAACTGAGTAGAGAAAATTAGCAAATGTTTGGTGTTCTCATGTTTTCATGGGTAGTTGTTCACACAATTGTAATTTGTGATAAGACCTGTTGTCCAGCCCATTAACACATCTTGTAAAGAAAATAACAATGTGAATAAGACTGATATAAAGAAGATAACATTGCTCCACAGTTTTCGCACTAAACCATGATGTTGCTATAAACTTGTAACCTTTATACCTGAAGCAATTATTTGAATCTGGAAACTTGTGAGTGATATTCAAATACAAGAAAGTGTTCCATGTTTGTCATTGAAGAAACTTATTTACCAATTTCTACAATGTCTTGACTTTATAAAGAAAGATTCAGATATACAATATTATATGCGCCTTGCTCTAGGGAAATGGGGCTTAATGCATGTGTGTAAAGTGTCGTCCCAGATTAGCCTGGGCAGTCTTCACAGGCTAATTAGGGACAACACTTTCCGCCTAAGCTGGATTATCTCTTAGAAAAGACTTCCTTTCGACGAAAAATATCATAAAAGTGCACTGCACAGGCTAATCTGGGAGGACATTTTTCGCATATGCATTAAGCCCTGTTTTCACAAAGCCAGGCTAAAAGCATTAAGACATGATTAACAACCTGCCATGGATAGAACAAAAGACATCTGGATAAAAATTATGTTCTGATATGTTTTAGGCTTAAGTTGTCTGTTTAACATTATTGGCAACAAATATCAACAATTTGCAAGTTCAAGAGTATTTATCCCTATAATAATGGTGGCACACATTGAGCCTCGTTCTGTGAAAACTGGACTTACTGCATGTGGGTAGAGTGTTGTCCCAGATCAGGGACGACACTTGCAGCTTTTATGGCATTTTTTGTGTATAGAAAGTCTCTTCTTAAGAAATTCCAGTTTAGGCAGAAAGCGTTGTCCCTGATAAGCCTGTGCACAATGCACAAGCTATTTTGGGACGACACTTTACGCACATGCATTTAGCCCAGGTTTCACAGGACAAGGTCATTGATTACTTTCCAGGCTGGTCTGCCACGGCCTTGTTCAATGCCTCGGTGCGAGAGCAGCTGCTCGCATTCCGGAGGCGGGAAAACACGTTCAGTTTCGGCGTGTGCAATGGGTGTCAGCTTATGAGCCTGCTGGGATGGGTAGCCCCTGATGTTGGTGATGAAGGTATTCTAGAATATCAGTTTCCTTTTAAAGTTTGTATAAGCGATTTTCTTTTGAATATTGAACTTGCTTGAATTCTGCCGTTAACTGTCACTGTCTTTACTGTATGTTACCAGTTGATTGTTCAGATGACTCACAGCCGAATCAAGGTGTGTTTCTGGACCACAACGAGTCCGAGAGGTTTGAATGTCGCTTTGTCAGCGTACGTGTGAACAGCAGTCCCGCAATGATGTTCAGAGGCATGGAGGGCTCGGTGTTTGGAATGTGGAGTGCGCACGGAGAAGGTTAATAACGTTAAGCAACCTTTTACAAGTTGTTTAGAGAGTTCTGGGAAAACTGGGCCTAATGCATGTGCGTTACGATTAGCATGTGTAGTCCGCGCAAGCTAATCAGGGACGACACTTTCTACCTTAACTGGATTTTTGTTAAGAAGAGTCAAGTCTTCTTAATTGACCAATTATTCAATGTCAATCTAGGATTAAGTTGATAAATCAATTTTTCATTTTAATTCATATATTAGAAGACCCACTCCTTCAAAATAAGGGAGTATGAATGCTGGAATCACCATCAACATCTTTCTGTCCATGTCTTTTTTAACCCTTTGTGAACCTAGCCCTTTGTGTCTTAAAAAAGACATGGACAGAAAGATGTTGATGGTGATTCCAGCATTCATACTCCCTTATTTTGAAAAGTGTCTGACAAAGTACTCCTTACTATTTTTAGTCAACAACATTAGAACCTCTGTGCATGGTTCTTTATTTTATGAAGTTGTTCATTTACAAATTGTATTGTCCTATGTGAAATAAAGTTATGTCCCTATTTTAACTTAAGTTTTCTTTGACTGGATTATTACAACTTGTACTCAATACATCATGCTGTGTCTGGGTTATTCATCATAACTGTGGCAAGCTGTTATATTCCATTTCTCTTGCACACTTCACTGAAAAATCTCAATTCTCTTTACAGGGAAAATGGTGTTCAAATCGGACAAAGTGTACAGAGGCATCAAGTCCAACAACCTCATTCCACTGAGCTACGTCAATGATACAGGGGAGGCAACCACCGTCTATCCATTCAACCCCAACGGCTCGGTGGACGGAGTTGCGGCCCTTTGCTCTCGGGACGGCAGACACCTGGCCATCATGCCGCACCCTGAGCGAAGCTTCCAGACGTGGCAGTTACCGTGGATACCTGAGGGCATGAAGGGGTCGCTTGATGCGTCGCCGTGGCTGAAAATGTTCCAGAATGCGTTTGACTGGAGCGTGCAGATGATCAATGAATGAAATTGCAAGCTTATTTTTTGGGAGGCTATTCAATTTTTTTTAGTTTTTTTTTTTACCATAGATTTGAATAAAATGATTTTCTGACTATGAGCATGTACTATTAAAAATGGTTTTTAAGCCTCGCTCTGGGAAAACGGGGCTCAATGCATGTGCGTAAAGTGTCTTCCTTGAATAGCCTGTGCATTTGAACAGAATGATTTCTTATATCATGATGTACTGCTGAAGCGGTAATTTGCAAGTGTTTATTGCTCCTTAAATGAATTCAAGCATGTTTGGCTCAATCGGAATTGGGAACATTATTGTCATGGAGTATGTACTGTTGAAATGTGTACCGTTGAAATTGAAAGGACATTGTTATATAAAATGAATATTCTTACAGACAATTTATGTTCCTTTTGTAATGAATATGAAGAAACTATAGTTACATTATTATAGGATTGCAATTTTACAAACAGAATCGTAAATTATGTTGTTGAATTTGATTTTTTTTACTGAGATTTGCTGTCAAACAATTTATTTTGGAGTACAAGCATTAACATGACCGATAGTAATATTCTTATCATAGTTAATTGTAAATAAATTGCATAACATATAGGGATAGTCAGACGCAGACACAGGCTTGGGCAAGTGGTAATTGATAGCTAAGTATTTATGTCTATTTTGCTCATCGCCTTTTTGCAAACTGATAAATAAAAGATTACGCAAGTGTGATGCCATATTGATCTATTTTTCTTGCGAATTATTCCCTCTGTGCAGGTCAGCGCATAAGGTAGTCGTGAAGACTCGGCGATGACCTGTAAATAAACTCTGACATTCTCACCCACATTCCCTCTGTATGTACTGTTGCAGCTGTACCCACAATTTATTGTGTACCATGACTTGTTCATTCCTGTTTCTGTCTTAACAAGAAGTTTGATAAAATCCCATTGCTTGCTGGGATATGGTGTAAAGTTGAATGTTACATATCAATTTGATATGGCTAAAGTAAATTTTAGTTACTGTGATGTACATCTATGAATACTTGTTATTTCTTTATTGATAAATTTTGGTGTGAAATATCAATAACATCTATTGGTTGATCTTCATTCGAAAAGTGGTTGAACTTAGTGCACTTTGAGAAAAAAATGCAATGACTTCAAATGGGGTAGGCTTTTATGTATTTTTTTTTTATTTTCTGTCTGGTTTAAGCATTTAAAAGTTGAAGCAATAGGTGTGATCAGAATTTGGCTCCAATATGTTGTATAGGTACTCAGGTGTACTTACTTAACTCTTTCAGTGCTGGAACCGGATTGTGAAGGCCTTTGCAAACAGTTTGGATCCAGATGAGACGCCACAGAACGTGGCGTCTCATCAGGATCCAAACTGTTTGCTATTCTGACAGTATTCTTTGGAAAAAACCCGAAGAAAATGCTAATTTAAGAAATTCGGCAGACGACATTTTAGCAGACAACAAATTTCCCAGCATGCAAAGGGTTAATGTAATTGGCTAGTTATAGCCTATGATTAAATATTGTTTTTGATTGTGACATGATCTTTAGTGATTGAAAGTCCACATCAGATTTATCTGTAAAAGAAATGAAACCTTTATATATAGTGAATATCAATTGTTTGCAGATTGTGTTAATGAAATTATGTATACATTTAGTACTGTAGCAATTAATTATTGTTATAACCATGAATTTAATGTCACTCCATGTCTATCAAATAACTCGATCTCTGTACATGAACTTGATCTCTGTTGGAATCAATACTTTATCTCTTAACCATTTGAGATTATTTTGTTTTGTTATGGAACACAATTTTCATGTTTTCCTGTACGAAATAAAGGTCTGTGCAAAATGTCATCATGTCATAGGCAAAATCTTGTGGATTAAAATATGCATCAAGAAATTGTCGTTGTTAATTAGGTTTCAATAATGTACTCGACGGAAATATACGCTTATGCCTGGCCTTTGATTTCACTTAATGACATATCGATGCATTGTACTGGTACATTGGTGCTAGATTAAATTTTTCAAAGCCATATCAACACAATAAGCAGTTGAGCAATAAAACATAATTTATTATATTTACTTTTATTTAAAAAAATACAACAACAACATATATAAATTAAGATATAACAAGAACACAGTTATTATGTTGAAGGAACACAAAACCAGTGACAATTTGTTTTAAGGTTTCACAAATATGTCTTATTTAAATTTGCTAATCCTATACTTTATATATGTATAACATTATATTATAACAACAAATGTATAGTTATCTTTTGACTTTGAAAACACAATGTTTTTTGTATTGGTAAATGAGCCTCTTTCTAGGAAAACTGGGCTTAAAGCATGTATGTAAAGTGTCGTTCCAGATAAGTCTGTGCAGGCCGCATTGGCTTACCAGGGACGACACTTTCTGCCAAAACTGGACTATAAACAAAAAATTCCATAAAAGTGGAAACTTTCATCCCTGATTAGCCTGTGCAGACTGCAATCAAGGACCACACTTCCCAGAAAAAGGCTCAAATATGAATACTCAAAATGGCTTATTACACCTGGTGGCTCCAACCCTGGTGTAACTGAAGAGACAAACTCTTCACCAGATCCCTATATGTCGTAAGCCCAGCCACGTTGTTATCTTCCAATGGATCTGTATCAAGGAGGTACAACTCTTGCGCATGTAAATCCGACCAATCCATAGTAAATGAGCTGTGGTTAAACCCCACCCACTCAGTGTACCGATATCGTCTTGTTCTAATAGAGTAGCCCATGATTTTAATTCTGTGCAACCTAGGCTGATCACTGTCATGTGCAGGCATATCAGATGGTCTTGGATACTGGCTAAACACCGCCTGTTTCCAACCTTTGACCTCGAGTTTATTATCACCATGGTAATGTGATTTTAAGTGCTTTACAATTGAGAAATCCTCATTTTTCATCCCCTGACGTGAGGTTCCTTGAATTAATGGCACCATGCTGGAGCCTTCAGTACATAGCAGAATGTTGGTGGAATTCTTTGGACAATTCTGTAACTTGGGTAACCCAGCCAATTCGGCCAATGTTGGGAATATGTCAACCAACTCTACTAATTCAGAGACTTGTTTTGCTTCTTGTTCTACCATTATGTTATTTTGACCCCTCCAATATTTCAATCTAAGCAATGAATCCTGTGGAACAAACTTGAGCACATCTATCTGCACACTGCTCTCGTAAGTTTCATTGAAACTTATGTATTCATTTAGGGGAATATTTAAAGTTTTCGAACCCTTCAGATTCTCAGGGTCACTGTAATACACAGGTGGCTTCCTTTGATAGACAGGTGGCTTCTTACTAAGCACATTAACAAACGGGAATCTCCTGCGATGGTTGTGAAGGTCAGTGGTGAGTCCAGGGACATGCAATATCATGGGCACCCGAGTGGACACCTCAAAGTTGCTGTATTTGCACCATTCCTGGTGCTCCCCTAGTGACCAGCCTGCAAAAGAATAAATATGAGCCTTGCTCCAGGACAACAGGGAAAACCATTTTTCTATTTTTAGTTACAATGACCTTAACCCAACCTGACCCAAAAACAATCCTTAGCAAGGTCTCCATGCAACCTTGCAATTTGTTTGAGATATGAGCATCGCTCTGGGAAAACAGGTTTAAATGTATGTGCGTAAAGTATCGTCCCAGATTAGCCTGTGCAGTCTGCACAGGCTAATTAGGGAAACACTCCACCAAATCAGGATTAATGCTGAGAAGACTTTCTTTAAAAAAAAGACTACAATAAAAGCGGAAAGTGTTGCCCTGATTAGCTTGTGCAGAAGCAGGTTAATCTGGAACAACTCTTAACGCACATGCATTCTACTCTGTTTTCCCAGAGCAAGGCGCATATCTCAAACAATAGCAAGATTAAACAGAGACCTGGCCCCGTGTTCACAAAACATTTTTTGCAATCGATTTTGCTTGTCATTGAAAATGGATTTCCATTGTAGTTGATAGGCAAAAATGAAAATCGATATCAGTTAAAATCGATTTTCGATTGCAAAATCGTTTTGTGAACACAGGGCCTGGCTTGGGATTGTAGTCGGGGCAGATCGGGGCAAAGTTACTGTAAAAATAAATGTGTATGTACCTTGCATGCAGACCTTTCAAACAATTGCACTGAATAGAATACATATCTCAATTGAAATATTATAGAAGATATGTGTGGGTTTTTGGAGTGATGACACCTTACATCATGGCTGGAAAGATAATTATTATTATATTTTATTATTATAATAAACATATGTCAAATGCGTCCCTTTCCATAGATAGTATCTAGTGTTATCTGACCGTGTACAGAATACTTATTTTTCATTGGCTAAGCCAAGTCACATGATACTCATGCATTTTTCCTTAGATAATCGTAATAATAATCTATAACCAAGGCACTGGCTGTTTTGTGTCTGCACATTACATTAACATGTTGTAATCGAGGAAGTGCCTCATTCATCATCTACAATCTGCTTATCGAAAGGCTATATAAATGAGCCTCGCTCCTGGAAAACTGGGCTTAATACATGTGCGTTAGGCGTCATCCCATATTAGCCTGTGCAGTCTGCACAGGCCAATCAGTGACAACACTTACCGCTTTTATTGTATTTTTCATTTAAAGGAAGTCTCTTCTTAGCAAAAATCCCTGTTAAGCTTGTGTGGACTGCACAGGGGGAAAACTTTATGCATATGCATTAAACCCTGTTTTCCCAGAGCGAGTCTCAAATCCTTACCATGATCCCCAACCAGCAAGATGATCGTGTCATTCGCCAACCCTTCAGTTTCCAAAGCATCCAACAACCGACCGACTTGTGCGTCAATGTATGAAGTTGCTGCGAAGTAACTCTGACGAATCAGCTGACTGAAGTTCTCTGGGATCGGTCCGTACGGGAAACTAATGTTCAGTGCCCGCAAGTCATCACGCTTCCGAATATCAGTCCATGGATTCCAGGCCACTGAAGGAAGAAAGGGCGGACGTGATGGGTTGGCCACCTTTGGAACCTTCTCTAATGGATACAGCTCTGGAAAAATGAAACAGTAGTAATAAATATTCTTGAGACTATTTTTAAAGACCGGTACATTTGTAATAATTACAGGTAAATGTTATAAAATGTATTTTCCTTAATACAACATATAGGTATC
The DNA here is from genome assembly GCA_007657795.1 of Dreissena rostriformis. Classification (NCBI taxonomy): domain Eukaryota; kingdom Metazoa; phylum Mollusca; class Bivalvia; order Myida; family Dreissenidae; genus Dreissena; species Dreissena rostriformis. The sequence continues at coordinate 15,903 of VMBQ01000546.1, read as the reverse complement.
ATGAATAAAGAATTGTATTCAATGAATACCAGTATTACTTTATTTTTTTGTAACATGATATTGTGGATGGTTCTACTTGTATAGACAAAGAGCTTAATTATCTGTGTAAAACTATTCACTAACAATGCAAACGGTAGTCCCCAACCTGAGCACAGCATACTCAAATATAGTCTCATTTCAATTGCACAAATCATGTTAGAATCAAAATTGTCTTTTTTTTTTATTTATTTGAAATGCCCAATTGACAATATTTTAAATAATTAAAATAATTTCAAATCTATTAGACACAATGTAGTAACCTATAAATTTATGAAATGCCAACAATGTTTTATAATTATACGTGTATAGTGGACAACGAAATATCTGACAACAGACATTTTAATAATTCTTTCTGAAACATACCAGTTGGGAGCTATAGATAAACCCAATGTCGTATGTATAAATAATGTAATTCCTTGCAAATAGCTACAACTAAAGGTTTTAATTTTTACAAAATTTTTTGTAGCGACTCTAAACTTTTTAGCATATTGACCTTAGGGCTTTGAGCATTTTCAATCTCCTAGAAGTTGATGCCGACTCATTGAATAGTTAATATGTGTCGTGCTCTGAGAAAACTGAGCATAATGCTTGTGCGTAAAGTGTCATCCCAGATTAGCCTGTGCAGTCAACACAGGCTAATCTGGGACNTACATTTATGAAATGCCAACAATGTTTTATAATTATACGTGTATAGTGGACAACGAAATATCTGGCAACAGACATTTTAATAATTCTTTCTGAAACATGCCAGTTGGGAGCTATAGATAAACCCAATGTCGTATGTATAAATAATGTAATTCCTTGCAAATAGCTACAACTAAAGGTTTTAATTTTTACAAAAAAAAATTGTAGCGACTGTAAACTTTATAGCATATTGACCTTAGGGCTTTGATTATTTTCAAGCTCACAATGCTCATAGCCAATCTCCTAGAAGTTGATGCCGACTCATTGAATAGTTAATATGTGAGAAAACTGAGCATAATGCTTGTGCGTAAAGTGTCATCCCAGATTAGCCTGTGCAGTCAGCACAGGCTAATCTGGGACAACACTTTCCGCCTTAATTCGCTAAGAAGAGACTTCATTAAAACAAAAAATGTCATAAAAGCGGAAATTGTCGTCCCTGATTAGCCTGTGCAGACTGCACAGGCTAATCTGGGATTACAACTAACGCACAAGCATTATGCCCAGTTTTCTCAGAACACGACACATATTAAGTACATTTATAAATATGTAAGTTTATATAAATTGAGTATATATAGAAAATAGCAGGTAACTGCCCTATCGTTTTGTACTATATCAGGTGAGGCTTTGAATTAACAAGCTTTTGCCAAGCAATGATGTCCCCTACCGGCTCCACCATTGTCATTTTTTTAAATGTATTTGTTGCCATATAGCAACCAGAATTCTTGACGTAGGAACACAATGAAATGATGTGCATAATCTCCATATTGGCATCTGTTCATGTTTCAAGTTTCATGAAAAAATATGAAGAACTTTTTAAGTTATCGCAGGATCCAGAAGTGTGACAGACTGATGGACAGAGCGCAAACCATAAGTCCCCTCCAGTGAAACCGGTAGGGGACAATAAACCTTCCTGTTGCTTTATTCGTGCAAGCCTGATACATTACCCAATAGGGCAGTAACCTGTTTTTCTGTTTGTCATAGGAATACATACCCATTAAAATATTTATAATTGCTACAACGCTACATTTTTTGCTGAATTTTTTGCTTTTTGTGTCTAAAATATACAACATCTTCTGTATCAAATTGTTTGTTTTGTTGATTCAAATCTGATTCTATTTTATAAAAAATGATTACTAGTTGTTTCCGAGTAACATGACCTACCTCCAAAAATTGACCGATATAAACCCTGCTGATGTGATATAAAAAAATATACCAGGCACCTTTAAATCAGGCAGATATCACTGTAGTGGTATGATAAAATGAATGACCTTCGCAAAAAGATCTATTTTCAGTCAAATTGAACAAACTTTTCCCTCGCTTTATTCCAACACTGATCGACAGGTAACTTAAAATTAGAATAGAATCAACATTTAACCAAGCAGCATCTACGACTCCAAACACTACATTAACTCATGTTCCTAATGTCACCAAAAGCACAAACAACAACAAAGTACTACCCAAATATTCCTTGGAATATTTCAATGGAATATGCGGCTTGTAATAGCCCACAGCCAGAAGGAACGGAGTGGACGGCTGTGACGAGAAGTTTCTCAGAGCTTTGATCGCAAACTCGGTACTCTGAAGGTCTGGCAAGGTGCGCTCAGGCATATCGCTTACGGTAACAGGGCAAACAAGGTTCTTGTGAAGATGGCCATCTTGTCCAGGGCAGACCTTTAATATTTAACAGGCATTTTGTGCATTGATAATACAAATAGTTAGTACAAATATCATTTCTGATAACAAATAAACTAAATATTACGGAAAAATAATATTTTGGAAAAAGACAAATTTCACAATTCAATACTCTTTGAAGTATGTCAAATGATTAATTCTTATAATCTTATATATGAGTCTTGCTCTTGGAAAATGGGTATTAATGCATGCGGATAAAGTGTCATCCCAGATTAGCCTGTGCAGTATGCAGTGGCTAATCAGGGATGACACTTTCAGCTTTAATGATATCATTCATTTAAAGGAAGTCTCTTCTAAGCAACAATCCAGTTTATATTGAAAGTGTCATCTCTGATTTATCTGGGACGACACTTCACACACATGCATTAAACCCTGTTTTTTTTCAGAATCGAGGCTAATATAAATGCTGTATCAACAAGGTATCTTACTCCAGATACCAAAATCAGCTGTACTCTTTACTATCAAAGCAATGTGTTAACAAAATATCTGTGATATGAAACGTACATTTCTGGAAGCGGACAACGACAACAAGCGAGGCCTGGTATTGTAATGTAATGCGCATGGGGGGGTTAGAGGGTTAGGGTAAGGGTTAGGGGTCGGGTTAGCCTTAACCTTAACCCTAAACCTAACCCAGGGTTATCTCCCCTATACCCGGCCTCGCTTGTTGTCGTTGTCCGCTTCCCGTACATTTCTTGTCTAGTGTATTTTTTGATCTACCAGTACTTGTAGTTAGTCTAGTTGGAACAGAGTTCCACGGTGCAATGATTGGGTAGTTAGTCTAGTAGGAACAGAGTTCCACCATGCAATGATTGGGTAGTTAGTCTAGTAGGAACATATGAAAAATATGCTGATGATGTTTTAAATTGTCTTGGGTAAAGGAAAATTTGTGTTCCCAAGAAAAAAAGTGTTTCCACGGGGTCTAAATCCAAGACTAAGTGCTGTATGTTTGATTTACAGTTATTATGGTAGTGTTAGCGAACACTGGTTAATACCAGTACAAAATGCAAATGATTAATTCCTTTTCAAACTTCATTAACCAGTTGTTGTGAACGGTGCAGACTAATCTAGGACGACACATTATGCACATGCTGTTTACCCTGTTTTTTTTTTACCAAGAGCATGGCCCATACACAGTTCATTCCTAACGCTTGAACAATAACAACTTATTTTCTCCACCAGTGATGTGTACACTTTTGGTGATAAAATACAAAACATTTTTACCGGAATATAAATGTTAAGAAACTATTTATAAAAAATATGTATCATAAGATAATATTATTTGTGAAAAGATACCCAATATTAGCACCTGTAACTGAAATCTATATGTTAAGCAACTGCATTTGTATATCAAACATATTTATTAAAAGATATTACTGTTTTTGAAAATGTAACCCATATTAACCACTGAAATATTTAAGATTAAGATGAAATATTAACCTTAATGTTTGTAGTTGTGGTGGTAGCGTGACACAAACCTTTGCATCTTTATACTTCAGTGTTGATGGATGGTAGGGGGGTACTGACCAGCTATATGGGAAATCATCAGTGAAATTACTGCTCTTTCCTGTGGGAAAATAAAATAGCATAGAATATATGAGCAACACAGTGAAATTACTGCTCTTTCCTGTGGGAAAATAAAATAGCATAGAATATATGAGCAACTCAGTGAAATTACTGCTCTTTCCTGTGGGAAAATAAAATAGCATAGAATATATGAGCAACACAGTGAAATTACTGCTCTTTCCTGTGGGAAAATAAAATAGCATAGAATATATGAGCAACACAGTGAAATTACTGCTCTTTCCTGTGGGAAAATAAAATAGCATAGAATATATGAGCAACACAGTGAAATTACTGCTCTTTCCTGTGGGAAAATAAAATAGCATAGAATATATGAGCAACACAGTGAAATTACTGCTCTTTCCTGTGGGAAAATAAAATAGCATAGAATATATGAGCAACACAGTGAAATTACTGCTCTTTCCTGTGGGAAAATAAAATAGCATAGAATATATGAGCAACACAGTGAAATTACTGCTCTTTCCTGTGGGAAAATAAAATAGCATAGAATATATGAGCAACACAGTGAAATTACTGCTCTTTCCTGTGGGAAAATAAAATAGCATAGAATATATGAGCAACACAGTGAAATTGCTGCTCTTTCCTGCAGGAAAAAAGGAAACAAAAATAGCATAGAATATATGAGCAGCATCATACGAAAATGGGTCTTATGCCATATGCTGTCAGGAAAGCTCATGACAAGCATGCACATTTGTGAAGTCTGGTCAGGAGTTACCCTGTCCGCTGTAAAGGCTTAAGCCACACAAAGTTTAATTCTCTAAATTGCGGACAGGGGAGCTCCTGATCAGGCAAATGTAAATGCGCAGGTTGGTCTGCAGCTACCCTGAGCACATATGGCATATGACCCATTTTTGCATGACACCTTTTGATGGCCTGATTTCTCAACAATTCTTAAGTCTGTAGTAACAAGATGAGCTTACGCTCACTATTTTCATATTTCAATAAAGTTTCAATTAAAAATTGTTGTAATAATATCACAATTAGTAATTAATTATGTGCTATCATTTAACCTATAATGGTTCTTTTGGTTCATAAAATAAGCTACAAAGCAATAATCTTCAAAAAATGCATAGAAAACCTTGGTGATGTGTTTGAGAAAAGAAATCTATATGAAATGTGTTAAGTTGCCAACACGTACATTTCTTAATGGCAACTGAAGATCTTCAAAAGTCAGCAGCTTAATTTATATCATAACAAAGTTCCTTTGAAAACTTTACGATGATCATATTTAAAATAACAATCTGAATAACATGTAACTCAGATAATTATGACAATAAAAACATATAAATGATCCAAGCTCTGGGAAACAGGGGCTTAATTAACCTCCATAAAGTCTCGTTCCAAATTAATCTGTGCAGTTTGAACAGGCTAATCAGGGATGATACTTTCTGCCTTAACTGGATTTTTGCTAAGACGGGACTTCCTTTTAACAAAAATAACCTTGAATCAGGAAGTGTTGTCCCTGATTAGACTGTGTGGACTGCACAGGCTTATCTGAGACACTTTATGCATGTGCGAAAAGCCCTGTTTTCCAAGAGCAAGGTTCATATGTAAAGATGAGACAAAGTTTTAGGTTTTAGAATTTTGAAACGAGGCTTTACCTTGTTGTGCTATTTGTGAAAGTCTTCATGATGGAGACATGTCCAGACAGTCAGCCTTGTTGTTTAATAAAAGAAGATTTTTGAAGTTTCAAGTTTAAAAATCTATTTTTAGCCCTGGTAACTTACATATGCATCAGACTTACTGATTTGAACAAATTATAAAGAGGATCACCCTGAGGATAATTCCTGCGTAGTTTTATGAAAATCTGAAGAATGGTAAAGGAGATGTTGTTTGAATAAACATTTCAGTGACGGCCGGACACACTCAAACATGGACAGACGACAGATGTTATCATGTTATCCCAATAGCTCAAAGGAGCATATTGTGCTCAGGTGAGCTTATAAAACAGTATTAACATAAGGAAGATGAACAATAGAAAATAAGTATGTCATTTACCAATTGCAAAAGTGGACGTGGTTACACACCTGGGTGAAAGACCTTTCCAACTGACAAAGTATAGTAGCCGTTGTTTTTAAAGTGCTGGGGAAGGGTGGTGAAGTTACCAGCAGTGTCACGCCAGTAGGAGTAGAAGTCGTAGAGTTGAGTTGTGTCTGGGCGGCGGCTGGTCAGGAACGACACTCGGCTGGGGCCACATAGCGCTTGCTTCAGTAGAGCGGAAAAGATATAATATTGCAGCTATGATACAAGTAAACATTTTTATGAACATACAAGTATAATCTCTTGAAAATTCAATAACTACACAACTTCAATAACATTGCTTCATCATCTTTAATTAGTTAAATTTGACATATAGTAACTAAAGACAGTGTTTGTACCTTTATATATATATATATATACATAT
>VMBQ01000545.1:237295-262719 GCA_007657795.1 Dreissena rostriformis | reverse complement strand
AACCGCGCCGCAAACTCCTTTTTGCGCGTATGCTTACCGGTTCGTTGGTTTATAATAGCTAAGACACTCTAAATCGGAATTCGTAGCCAGGTCGATACATCTGTAGTCGCGAAGACACTGGACGACCTGTAAATAAATCTCAAACACACACACATCGGAATTCGTGGTCTAGTAACCTAGTCGTTCGCAAGCGAACAACTAAAAACCACTGCCCTGTGGTCGTGTGGTTAGGGCGTTCGCCTACGGAGCGGGGCGGGGGAGGGTTGAGAAGGGGGATGGTTGGGTGTCGAAGCAACGAGTCTTTTTGGCCTGTTGGCGGATTCAGGAATTTCGGTTGTGGGGAGATGAGCGTTAACTTTGATTATTTTCAATCACACTTGAAGTTTTTTTCTGCTTTGATATATTCTCTCTCTTTTAAAGCAAAGATGTTTGTTCGTTCTTCCGTTTTGGCGTGTTGGCGACATTCTTCTAACTCGCCAGTCAACAAGACGATATGGCTGAATTCAGCCTCCATAGTTATCAGATGTCGTTTCCCAATTCGCCCAGTGATTTGAATGGCTAGCTAGGGATTTTTGTAACAAATCATAAAAGGGAGGCTAGCGCTGCGAGCTGTTTGACAAGTTTCCTGTAACAGTTGTCTCGCTTTAATTGCCAAAGAAAGCAATATTTTATTCATCGTGGGCTGTGGTTGCGAAAGCGGAAACCAACATTTGAGCCGCGCTCTAAGAAAACAGGGCTAAATGCATGTGCTTTAAGTGTCGTCCTAGATTAGCCTGTGCGGACTGCACCGGTTAAATTGGGACGACACTTTCCGCTTTTATGGAAAGTTTCCTTTAAAGGAAGTTTCTTCTAAACGGAAATCCAGTCTGGGCGGAAAGTGTCGTCCCTGATAAGCCTGTGCGGATTGCACAGCCTGTAATGAATGTTAATTATTTTACATTGCTCATAGTATACATTATTGTGTATAAATAGACTAATTTGCGAAATTAGAAATACATCCTTTATCATCATGTAATGGAATGAATATTTTTAGTAATATTTGTATATAAATATATAATATTGTTGGTAATCATCATATATAATGTTAAAATAGAATTTTGAGAATTGTAATTGGTTCTGGATCAACAATTTGGCTTGTAGGTCGACATTACCTTAAGGCAGTACATAACAGATGCCAGTACAGACAGAATATGTAATAAAGTTTAAATAATTGTTTAATTATTGAAGTATAACTTCATTTTCCCAATCTAGTTCAACCGTCAAGAACATCAGTTGATATGGTCAAATATGCTTATTGAAGCGAAATCTTACAGCCACAAAAGTTATTATCTAGACATGGTCATCACTTTTTTTTAGAGTTTAGTTACAGGTCCTTTCCGCCTCTTCACGAGTTCAATGGTATAAACCTGCCCCTGTGACCGTTCAGGGGGAAATATTTAATTTTGAGCCAAATGAGGTCAAATTTACCCCGGCTGCCCGGGTATTCGACAAAGAGATAATTTAGATCCAAATAGACCAGCGCACGATGGCCAGTGAGACCTTAATGTGCGCTGGTAGAAAATTACAAGACAATTCATTCCTGGTTGTCCTTAAAAGGACATAAGCTGGGTTAGCAGAGCCGCCCGCAGAAGTTCACCTATCCGACAAGTCTTCAAGAAAATCTTCTGCGGGTGACTCTCGCCCCGGTCGCGACGCGCACGCTCCAGCAGCTGACCGAGGACATGGTCATCACACATATTGGTCAAACGTATTTTTTTTATGAGATTTATTTAAAGGTCCTCCAGCGCCTTCACGACTACTACATGTATAGACCTGCCCCTGTGGTCTTTCAGGGGAAAAATATTAATTTTGAGCCACAGTAGGTCAAATTTACCCCGGTTTCCCGGGTATTCGCCAAAGATAAAATTTAGATCCAAATAGACCTGTGCACGGTGGCCAATGAGACCTTAATGTGCACTGGTAATAAAAAAAAAAATATATACAATTTCATGACAATTCCTGTCTGAACGCCTCCGCCAAGGGAGTGCAGCACACAGCTCCGCCTTTATGGCCCCTCTCGTCGTCACCGGCCGTGGTCTTCATCCCCGAGACGGTTTCCCCAGCGCATTGAGCGCACTGAGTACCGCCGCCCCGGGGTCCCTCTCTAAAGCCACCCCCTCGATGTCCTGGATTTCTCCAGGTCCGCCCCGTTCGTCTTCTTCTCTGGTAAACCCGCTGTCCCGCTGTCCCCTTCCCGCTACAAGGGCGAGTGTGGTGGTGACCAGCTCTTACATACATCTTCATAAACAATACTAGGTTTGGTAAACTCCCGATTATTACGTTCTAAAGGACAGCGAACCCCGTTCCACTCCTGAACTCGACCCTGGACAAACTCCTAGACCAGGTTAATGATCCCCTATGGAAAAAAAATCCGCTTGGGGACAACCGTCATCATGTTCAGGGAGACAGCGAAGTTTAGCAGAGTAGAGAAGACGTCCGGCTCGCGGCAGACGGACTCAGCTGGATTAGCAGAGCCACCCGCAGAGGTTCCCCTCTATAAGGAAACATGTACAGGTGAGAAGATCTTCTGTGGGCGACTCTCGCCTCGGTCGCGACAAGAACGCTCCAGCTGCTTACCGATGGTCAAACGTAAATAATTGTGTCTGGCACTTTTCTACTGTGTCATGGGTAGATGAGCGATCTATCCAATCAACAAGAATTATTCGATGGGGTGGGTTTAGTTAATCGGGGAGGAGTAACATTCAACCAATCAAGTCTGGGATAAGAAATATCTAAATTTTATGTTTATTTACCTCAGAATAAAATGCTGCGTTGTGCTGTAAGAAAATTATTCTGCACCTCAGATCGATAGAACACTCTAATTGACTGATAGTGTTGAATCATTTTGTATTATACTCTACTTAAGAAAAAGAATAAAAAGAATTGTGAAATTATTCAGAGACTTGTCTTGTTTAATAAAATAGTGTAAGAATAAGTGGCTACGGTATAAGCCTAACATGGGAAGACACCTTACGCACATGCATTTAGCCCCTTTATCCAAAACGCGTCTCATTTTCTTTAGTTAAGAGTTTAGATCATGCCATACGACAAGGATAAGGATCTTGTAGATACCACGAGCGATATTATTGCTAGATTTTTATACAACCGGTGCTAGGCAGTAAAACATCGGATCGTCAATTTTAAATTTGTTAAATGTGTCGTGTTCTGAGAAAACTGGGCAATATGCATGTGCGTAAAGTGTCGTCCCAGATTAGCCTGTGCAGTCCGCACAGCCTAATCCGGGACGACACTTTCCGCCTTAACTGAATTTTCGCTAAGAAGAGACATCATGTAAACGAAAAATTCAATGAAAGCGGAAATTGTCGTCCCTGATTAGCCTGTGCGGACTTCACAGGCTTATCTGGGGTGACAATTTACGCACAAGCATTATGCCCAGTTTTCTCAGAACACGACACAAATATCGGACATTTAAAAAATGATTCGGATGCGTATAAATAAATACAAAAATAACTTCCTTGAACAGAATGATTTAATATGCATACACCAGAACGACCACGTATTGTCTAAAGGCCTATTACAACAACGACCATTTGAAAAGACGTTCGATTCTAAAATGGTTCAAGAAATAGTTTGCAATTGCCTCCATTAGAACGAGGAGTTTACTTCACTTCAGTTAATAAACATCGATTTTCGATTTTTTTTTGTGTTGTTGATGATTGGTTTTACAAAGAAAATTAAGTGTTTTTTCTTGTCAATACATCGTTGTAAAATTTTCAATTAATAACAAAATTAAGTACTTTTGTGTGGGAATTAAAACAAGAATGTGTTACGGGAGAGGTGAAATAATCAGTCATCAAAATGACAGTTATTTATGGGCCGAAAAAGAACGATTAAGCTAACAATAGTTCGAGTTTAGCAAATGGGTTATATATTCTTGCAATTCAGCAGAATGTTTTCGGAAAGTTGGCTTTTTTCGAGGTATGGGTAACAAAACGACACATTTGTTTTGTCTTAAAAAATTAACGAGTATCGTGTAAGAATAAAAAAACTTTTTGCAATAGTATGTGCATTCAAATCAGCTTGAACGAGAATGGTCCCATTTTCTCGTGTCTTCATTTCCCATCATTTCTTCTGATAATTATTCCGCATGCCCTGTGGCTGTGAGTAAAGCAAAGGTAAACTAAAGTGTTACAGGAAATGAATTTCTGTTTCAGCTCATTTAATCATTTATGCCTGTGAGGATTCTAATATTATTTTTGATTATTATCATAATGTTTATCCTGGCAGTAGCTACGCCAAATTCGAATTTGGGTCACGTGCGTCTCAAAACTAGGTCACCTGGTCAATAATAAAAAACTTACAACTCAAGGGGCAGCATTAATGACTCCAGCTCTATGAAACTTGGTCAGAATGTTTATCTTGACAATAATGTATAGGCTTAGTTTGAATTTGGTGATATACATTATTATAACAAGACGTGCCGCGTACAATTCCCAATCTACTCAGTTAAAGGTCAAGGCCACAATTTGAGGTCAAATGTTTACTCTTAAAAGTCAGAGGTCATCAACTACTGTTTCCGCTCTGTAACTTGTGAATACCTTGGATAATGTTCATATAACTTATTTATTCCCCGTGATAAAAAAACATATAATTACGCTATTTTGTCAAAAGGTCTCTTTAGCCCATGCGGTCACATTATCCTTCTGGTATATTTTAAATGTAGCTATAAATAGACATGAATATTTTATACAACATATACTTTCACTTAAAACTTTATAAACCTAATTTCACATTGAAAATTTGGTTATTTAAATAATAATGTAATCGATTAAACAAATGCATGATAGGGGTCCAAGGAGGGAGGGTGGGACCTTGGGATGGCAGGCTGCTGGAGCTCTGTCCTTTATTCACAATGCACTGAAGACAACAAGTTGAACAGGTTTGTGGCATTTTATTTACCATCGATTTTCATTAAATAGAATTATCACAATATTTACACCATATTCATGATAATATAAATGCAACAATGAAGTGATAATGTGCAAAGGGGCTTTCCGCTTAAACTTTCGTTTTGAAGAGATTTCTTGTAAAACGAAAAATTCCATTAAAGCAGAAAGTGTCGTCCCTGATTAGCCTGCACAGGCTTATCTGGGACGAAACTTTGCGCACATGCATTTAGCCCAGTTTTCTCAGAACAAGACTCGTATCATTATTTATTTCGGTTACCCAAACAAAAATTAAACAAATATATTTAATCAATATGTGTAGGCTTTTTAAAATTAATTATAGACTATTTTATTATAATTAATATCTAATAACATTGATTAAGTTAGCAATTTGTGAACAAATTAGAAAACATTTAAAATATCATTTCAATATTCAATGTATATTCCAGAGACAATCAACATTATTAATTATTAAAAAAATTGTCCCCAAGAGAAACATTAACATTCAAAGCAGAATACAACTGTTGACGCAAAAATGTTCCTCCAAAGATTACCAGCATACAAATTCATTTTGAAACTGAATTGACATATGATCATAGATTAAATCAACTTGATTTTGTATTTACTATTTTACTACCAACTATCATGTTGATAACATAATTTCACGTGTATGCAAAAATATTCTTAAAAAGCAATTTTAAAAACATGTCCTGTTTTAATTTTTCAAGAAAATGTCAAACTTAAAATTCACTGAAAAAAAAAAAACATTTGGTTTTAGAGCAACAATTGAAATAAAACCACAAAATGACGTTATTTTAACATGATCAGATCATCTTTAAAACATGTCTTTTTCGTAAACATGTCTTTTTCGTATTCATTACAAAATTAACTTATTATTTCAAATTCTGTAATTTAGCGTTTCATTTCAATTTATTTGTGTCACACTTGTGACTAAACTGTGTATATATACAATAGAATTTAATGAAACAATATTGAACATAACAAAAATCACAATAATCTGAAATTTAGACTCGAGTTCATATAAAGCCAAGAACCACTTGTGAGCAATTTTACTATGGGCCCCATGTGCAATTTACGCCTATAAAAGAATAACAGAGATCGGATTCACATTATGTGAAGCACCTATTTATTTACAAGTCAGTTTCTATGTTCACCTCTTTTGAAAAGTTTCACACTGAGACAAGCAAAATATTTAGTTTTGGGTTAAAAATCAAAATAAATAAACATGAATACATTCTCAATTTCTGGAATCAGAACAGAAAACTTGGATAATAATTCTGGTGACTGATATTTGCATAGTTAAAAATGAAGAGGGATGTTTCCTCAAGTATACTTCTCTTAAATAAAACTTACAGAGGATAAAAATTCAAAGCATATATTATGATAAAAGACCTATGCCAGTAGACTGGCCAATCGTTATTCACAAACAGTCTGTAATCATTTTCACAAAGTGATTTGAATATATGTGTGATCAATACACTAGAGTAGAATGACCAATACTGATTTGAGAAGTCATGAAATACATCAACTTCAAAGTACCATCATTATACCAATTGCCATAGTCCGTAAACACGAAAACATCTTCGACTAACTAAAGTCGATTAACTATATTACAAGCAGTTTAACTGCTGTGAAATATTTTTCAATTGTTAGTTATCAAGGGGCACACATCTAACGGTTGCAAAACACAACAAATTCCTTATCATAACACTAACTGTTTAACATTTCTGCAGTGACTCTTAACTACAGTTAAAGCACTAGCGGCTTCACTGAATCATGTTCGCATTACTTTACGCTCTTAGCCACACTCTCTGCACATTTCTGTCTCGAAGACTCAGAGTTGCGCAATAACCAACAGCCCCGCCCCCTGGCGTCGACCAATGTAAACTTCTCCCCCTGATCTGCCACCAATTGTCCCCACCGCGGCCTGCTTGTGGGTGATGTGGCGAGATCTTAACCAGCTTTGCTGGTTTGCACTGGGGGTAACACACCCACAGTAGTGATGCAATTTTAAACAAAACTTCGTCTAAAGCAAGACATTTTCCAGGTGCTAGACTCCTATCACTAACACAGGCCTTCTTTTCAAACTGCCTGTCATCTTTTTTCCAACCCTTCATACTCAGTTTCTGTCTATTCCATGAGCTTTATAAGCCAATAATCAACATACAAAGCGCCTCCACTGTAAGGCAACCACGATCCAACAAGGCCACTTCTGTTCACGCACCCTGTGTAACAATTCTGAACCGTACGAACAGAAGCACTCAAGGCCTCGGTCCATTCACCTGGCAGTGACGAAAAAAGCTTTCAAAATAATTATCACAATTACAAACTAGGAGTCAGTTGCCGTCAATGGCTAGCTACAGGACTTTGTTGTACTACAACGCCCATCATTGGGGACTCGTCCCCCCGTTCGCTCGACCCCCTTGCATGTTGCACCGAGGGGTTTTCAGGCATGACTGGTAAAGGGGCCTCGGTCGAAGTCAGCGTATACGGAAACCCAGTTCCCGCCCACTGAGGCTGGGGATATTGTCCATACTGTGGCGCGTAACCGGACAGATGCATATTCATCGGCGCAATCTGTGGCGGATCAGAACTACTGTGCACCCTTACGTGTCCACCAGGTACGATATCCACAGATCGGCCCGACTGTGGCGGCAAAGTGGCAGAAGAAACGAACCCGGGACCGATGATAAGACTCGCTGAGTTTCCTCCATGACCCGATGAAATCTGACCGTGAGCGATCGATGGCGGTGACTGTTGCCGATGATGACGATGCTGCTGGTGCGAAAGCGAGACTCCTCCAATGCTTCCAGGCCAGCTCTGTTGTGAGTAGACCTGCTGCGACGAAGGTTGGGTCATGTGACCGCCCTGGGACAGACCTCTGGCGCTGGCCCCTCCGCCCTGGGGGCTCTCGCACTCCATGGTCTGGTACTGCGTCAGGTTGCCATGGAGTCCAGAGCTCTGGTGCGCGGCCGAGTGGGAGTGTACGTGGAGGTGTGTGGGATGTTGGTGGGTGGGGTCTGACCGTGCCCGACCGCTACTGGATGACCCGACTGAAAGGGAACCCAGATCAATGATGACATGATAGTACAGATGAGATGACTAGCATAGTAAGCAAACATATCAATGTTATATTTATATTTTACCAACAAATCATAATTTGATGATATGAGCCGTGTTCTGGGAAATATTCGCTTAATGCATGTGCGTCAATTGTAATCCCAGATTAGCCTATGCAGTCCGCGGACGAATCAGGGACACCACTTTCCTCTTGAATAGTATAACCGGGTATTCGTTTAAAGTAAGTCTGTTATTAGCAAAAATCCAGTTAAGGACGAAAGTGGTAACGCAAAAGCATTAAGGCCCATTTTCCTAGAGTAAGCTAAAATGTACTGATATGTCTAGTGGATATTTAACCTGTTAACTAATTAACCACGATTGTAATCAGACAAAAACAAGGTGTTGACATTTCACTGGTTTACTATTACTACTACATACTGCTTCTTCTTTATGATTCTTGCAAGCGGATTAAAACAATAATATAAAGACTTAAAGATTTCAATACATTTTTAAAACCAAGAGTCAAATGAACCTGTGCTTAAAATTTGCAGGGTTCAAATACTATGAAAATGTTTCTTTGTATACATTTGAGAGAAATACTATGCAAAAAAATATATTAATTCTATATATATATTATTGTTAAAGCTTTCTGGTAACATCTGCATCGAAATGATGCAAGGCAGATAATTTGCAGGAGTCAAAAGTGAGAAAATTGCAAAATGCTTGAATCAAAAAGCAGGATTCTGCTTCAATTGAAATTCCTGAGCCTGTAGTGTAAAACACTGTTTCAGTTTACAATCAGAAAGAAGAAAGAAAAGTCAAACGTACACGGTATTACCTGTGGGACCAGTCACGTTGTGCTGTTCCATGGCGGGACTCGTCGACGTGCTGTTTGACGTGTTCGTACTCTCGTCCGTAGTCTTCTTGAAGAAATTATGCTGCAGAGCGTAGTACGGCGTGATCCGCGTTTTTGGATCAAAGTCAAGCATCCGTAAGATCAGGTCCTTGAATTTCAGATAGTCAGCGACAGTATGACCGGGTTCACCCGCGCGCCGACCTCCCGGTCCGCCGGTGTCTGCGCCGATGACGTCGTGCAGTTTACGGGTACCAGGGGGTTTGTACTGTAGAGGAATAAGAAATAAAAGTGTATTTCCAGTATTTCCATTGGTAATGAAATTCGGTTTTAATGCAAAGGGCATGTTTGTTAATGTGGTAAATAATCTGCCAGCAATAACTCCCATTTAATAGTTGTAATATTTTTCATACATTAACCCCTTGGTTTTTTGTGGTTTTTTTTCTTTGCAAAATTTGTAATCTTCTTTAACAAGTGGAAGTTGAACAAAACATAATTATATTCCGAAAAAGCATTCCTGTATTTTATATTAAGTATCTTGAATGTGGCCTTCTCCATTTTGATCCCTCATATTTTTATACAAATGGTAGTACAAGTAAGAAACCAACATTTTGGCAAACTCTGGCCAACATCATAATGTCGTTCATTCAAAACTTCCGGTAAAGAAAAAATAAATCTAACAAAATCTTAGGGTCCACCACATTGACTTGTATGCCCCCGCTAATTTCCATCCCTATTACTCACCTTTTTGCCATCTTTAGGTTTCTTACAGACGTAGGATCCGTCTGACAGCTGGTCAAAGTAGCGCCGCGCCTTTCCCGACTGATCAAGCAGGTGCTTTGGAGGCATACCGAGAACTTCTACTATCTTCATCATCTGGTCAAACTGCAAGGTTAAAGGGAAATATAATTTTTAATATTTATCACACCATCACACCTAAAATGCATGTATAAACAAAAGTTATACTTAAATTTGTTGAAACAGCAGATTCACATTATAGGGACGGCATTTAACCCTTTACCATTTAGATACGCATTTGACATGCGTGTAGGTGTAGTACGCATTTGACATGCGTGTAGTCCCTTAGAAAATCCAATGAAATTTTAGACCTTTTTTACAACATTCAAGTTTCCAGCCATAAGATACTGATTAGCAGCAAACGGCTAGAACCTGAACAGACTGCGAGTTACTCGCACGAGTTACTCGCAGGCTGTTCTTGTTTTATGCTGTTTGCATAAAGCCACTTTCACTTCGATTCTGAGCTGGAAAGGTTCATATAAGGTGGCAAATCCCGGACATACTTCGTTAGACCCAGCGAACAGTGGTTCTCCCGTATGCATTTCCACGAGTATACAGCCGAGACTCCACATATCGATGGCTAGATCATACGGGATTCCCAGCAATACCTCGGGTGACCGGTAGAAACGGGACTGGATGTACTGGTAGATCTGAAATATACACGGGGAGATAATTGATAATCCACACTCACACATTTGGAACACGAATAATCATAAAAACTGTCTGTCAGACATCCAACAAGCAAAGAAAAACATCATCGTAAAAACACACATGGCATAATTATACTGTATAAGGTACATTTTTTATTATTCATTGGACATTAAATTTTGTTGATTTCGTGGGTTCACCGATCCACGTAATTAACACAAACACATACAAAATGACTAATGTAAAGTCCTCATTTTGTACCAAAATCAGAAAAACATGTCCACTCAAGTCATTTTTTGAAAAACAACTGCCAAGTGCCAACTAATATAAACAATTTCACAGTATTAATTAAGTTATCACTCTATGTTCTCAAAATCTTCATAATATCAATAGGCATGATTATATGACAGATTGCAATGTGTATATTTGATAACAAATGATTTCAGCTAAGATTAAAAACAAAAAGTATTTATGGACTGCAACTGGATTTATAACAAAACAGAAAACAAATATGCGCATGTACATACCCTTTGTCCTAATTGACACGAGCTACCAAAGTCCACAATTTTAATTGCACTACGTTTGGGGTTGCACAGTAATATATTCTCCGGTTTCAAGTCACAGTGAATTATGTTTAACTCCGGCGTCGCAAGAAACAGCAAGGCAGTACACAACTGTTGTGCGAACTTTCTAGTCAAGTTTAACGACACACCTCTGAAGTTTGTATTTCGTAATAAGTCGTAGAGATTGTACGATAGCAGTTCAAACACTAAACACAGGTGATTCCGAAACATAAAGTGTCTTTTCAATTTGACTGAAAAAGAAAATGAGAAATGCATGTTATAATTTGCCAACTAACAAACTTCAACTATTTTTTTATATATTTTTTTTACATATTATATGTTCTTTCAACAGAAATGTCTAAATGAAATCATTTGGCTTAAAACCCAAAAAAGAACTTCAAAATGCAATCACTGATTAGAAGAATTTATTTATGCAGCTTTTAAAAAGATGACAAGGGAAATTACTCAAGACAGCCTCACAATTCAATCTTTGAATTACTTCCCTTGGGTTGCAACACGATAAAGCTGCCTACAAAGCAAATTTTTCCTCAAAAGGTATCAGCTTTAAATTCCATTTCCTTGATGACACAATACTCATAAATGAAACTTGCTACACCCATTTTAATCTTGTATTTTCCTAGAAACAATTGTCATGGCATGGGAACATGACCACAAAACTACACAACAATGAGTTAATAAATTTCCTTATGACAGGAAATGAAACAATATAATATGCTGAATTATCATTTTTAATTGTCTTATTCAATTGATTACTTATCAAGTGCCTTAATAAATGTGTTCATTCATAAATTATCACAAAACAAGCTTAAATAAAGAACATTAGAAATATGGTCTTCAACAATTGATTAAACTTATAAATAATTATATTTTATAATGAAATTACTATTTAATTGAGTATTGTTACATTGAAATTACTTTACGGACAGTGTTATCTTACTGTTATATTTCTTTATTTTAATTTTCACCACTTATTTCACGCAGTAAATATGGCCATTTCACCCATCTTGTGTTGGTTTTAAATTGGGACCATTTTTACTTGGGGTTGTTTCTACTGTTAGCCTTACCTATATAATACTTATATCAATAATATTTCACCCATCTCAAAGGGGTTTTATCTTTCGCCCATTTTTACTTGGGGGATGTTTTATTCTTTCTACTGTACTCCTACCTATATAATATTTATTTTCCGCATCATGTTTGTTCATCGTCTCCAGTAGTCGCACTTCTATCTGAGCCTGGTTGAGGAATGGTTTCTTGTTCTTGATGATTTTTATGGCTATCGGTTCCTGGTCCTGGTGATCAAACGCTTTAACCACCTGCAAAAAGCAATATTTACATTGCAACCAATTAGGAACAGAATAATGACTGTGTTATTTTCCTTCTAATGCATGTGCAACCGCTACAAATTTGGAACAGCATTAAAAACAAATGCACCAAATAAAAGTTTCACGTATGATTCATCGATAATAATTACCAACTTATAATATCCCCAATTTTGATTGGTGTTTTTTTTTTAATTATTTGATGCTTCCGCGATGCATATTTTTGTCCTGTAAGGAATAAGGACACTATTGCTCTAGTTTTGCTTCCNAACATTAATAAACATGACAAACATGGATAAACAAGAAACCGACTGAGACGGGTGATGCTCTCCAAAGTTTTTTTTTGGTCACAATATTGCACTATATATTCAGATTAAAGAAACGTCTTGAGGGGCATAACTTTGGACAAAATAATACTATGGATGGTTTAGCAACTTAAAAATTTCAAAGGACCATAACTCTCTAAATAAATCATCTGACCAGAACCCACTAATAACATGCGCATCTGCTCAAGGTAGTTAAGCTTCCCATAAAGCTTCATTGAATTCCAGTCAGTAGTTGGGGAGATATAGCCATAAGTCTATGTCGTAAGTCTATAATTAAGATGGATCCATGGAATTATTTCTTAAAAATGTATGAAACAGAAATGTCTGAGATGCACTGATGCCCCCACCCTCTCATCCTCTAATCTATAACATGATGTGACAAGGGTTTTTTCTAACATGACAGGACTTGTTTTCTACATAATCATTCATAAATATGTACATTTTATTATTATTAAGACAAAATCAATTAATAGTAGATTCTCTTTAATTGATGTGGTAAAGTATTGATATTTGCATCGTTATTAATATTGTACTATTGGAAAATATCAGTATCTGTATTATATTCTTTTGTTCTGGAAGATAGCCAACCTTTTCAGTTGATATTCTATATTTAGTTGATTTTTTATATTTTCCCAATCCTTAATCAACTTATAGAAACCAATAATTTGACTCCAAAGACTTCTTATTCTGTGAAAAAAAAAAAAAAAAAAAAACTTTTTTTGAAAATGCAACATTAAGTTAGTTTCCCTATGCAGCTCTATGGCTTAAATCTAGGTAAATATAATATTGACAGCTTGAAAACACTTAGTTATCATTTTTTGGGAGCATAAAATCAAATACACCAATTTGAGGTTTTCACGACTCGATTTTTCCCAATTTTCAGGTTTCCATGACTCAATTTTTCCCAATTGGACCGGTACAGGAACTTTTCCCAATTGGACAAAAAAAATCGCTGCTATCTTCCAACTGCTCGCATGAAAACCCTAAATTCTTTAAACAAACATACAGACAACCCCCAAAGGGACCAAACATTATTTTAACACACCCTGATGCAACACAAAGGGTCACACAGACAATGGACATACAACCATCAGGAAATTGTCATAATGTAACCCTGACTCATCCAAACCACAACCTGAAGTGCTCTTAATCAGGAACCCCCAAAAAGTTGTGAAATCAGGATGTTCTTACAGCCGAGGAAACAGATTTTTTATGTGAAGGGTAATAATGATAAGCTGAGGTGGTAAACCGTGAGGCAACATTCCTGGGATGCTCAGGTATGAAATTCTGCACTGCAGCCATGATCCAGACACTGGGTCTTTCTATTGCTGCTGTATGCTGTTGTATCGATCATTGGTGATGCACATACAATGTGAAGAGGTTATGGGTTTTACATGGGGTGATGCACACATACATTTATTCGGAATGTTTAGTTTGGAAGACAATTCTCTAAAACAATTGTTAAAACTTTTAACAAATTTTAACAATTTATATTTGTGTGTACATCAACTAAATGTTAACATTTTTAATGGAACTTGCTTTCCAAAACTTTCAACTTATATGATACAATGCAGAATTTACCTTAACATCAAATGCAAAATTTCAGTTTACACAAAATCTTGGGTTTTAAATTCTGTAAAATCTTCACTCATGTAAAATATACATTTTCCAAAAAGAGCAAGTGAATTCTAATGATAAATATTACTTTAAACTTGTTTTAGTTCAGGCTAAACAAGACGTGGGATAGAACATTTGTACTTAACCCTTTTGACTATGTTTTTAATTTACTTGTCTTAATATTTCTGTATACATGTTACAATTTATATTGACATACACATATAGTTGCTCTTAACTTCATGTTATTGTGTTTTAGAATACACAGGCTAAATTAATGTCTAAACTTTGATGCAAACAAACCAGAATTAATATTGTTTCTCATCAAGATCTTTTTCAAATCTGTATGGAAGTTAACAATGTAGGAGTTGCCTAGCTGCATACAATAACCTGCCATTGTTTGTTATGGTTAACACCACTAAATGTCAATGGTGCCCTTTAGCTATTAGCGCAAATTGTCTGCCAAAAAGTTCTGGAAAAGAATTTATGTGCCACCAGAAATATTTATTATTGTAGCATAGAAAGAATAGTTTGTTAAAATTACCTATAACAGAACATAACCTTCATTATAATGTCACTTTTAAACAAAACAATTGAAATTATGACAATTAAATGGTAATGTTTATCTCATTGGTGGAAATTCATTTCAACAACCAGTTCAAACATTAACCATCATGTCAGGACATATTACTGCTACATCAGATCAATGCTGATTTACTGTTGAGGCAACCCTGATTCATTCAAACATGTCCACACAACTTTTACAACGAGCAATCCAATTGACTAATCATTGGCTTCCCACTTCTGATCACAACCAATCAAAACAGCCGAATCAATAGCTTTAACCTGAACTACTTGAACCTCCCATTAATTGCCATGTGCTCTGAGCTACCCGCCAAAACAAAATAAAGCCCGATTGAACTGACACAGGTTTAACCCTATTGACTTACACTCCATAAATCAAGGCCCAAACAAGTACAATCATGTCAGAACAGAACCTAATACACTTCCTATCCTATCTTTTCAGACGGCCTGTTTAAACTTTTAGGGTAAGGGCAAAATAAAACAAAATCGATCTCTTTGCATTATGCCTTAATGAAGTGAGCACACTTAACAATCAATTACCCAATATTTGTTTGCACAATTATATTGACAATAAATAGAAATTTCTTTAAAGTGAGACTGCACGATTTTGTCAAATATTTATGAATTTATATAAAATGTGTAAAAAACTTATTATACATATATTTCAATATAAATTAAAATAAAAGTTAAGAAGAACATGTGTCGAAAAATGCAAAATAAGCCAGATCTTTAATTCTTAAAGACGAATGCTTCGGTTATTGTAGGAAAATATGTACAAAATATCTTCATCACAATCGGCTCGGGGGGCTAATTTGTCTTTGCTGCATTTAATGAAATTCGTCTTCGCTGTATAATTTTTCTTGCCTATTTTGTGTTATTGTAACATATTTTTATCAATATATTACAATTTTACGCATATAAAAATCGTGCAGTCTCACTTTAACAATCAATTTCACAATATTTGTAGCACAATTATACTGGCCCTAAAAAGACATAATGAATTATAAATCGATTATGCACTATTTGACAGCAAACTAATGTCAGTCAGTCAGTCAGTCAGTCAGTCAGTAGTCGGTCGGTCGGTCGGTCGGTCGGTCGGTCGGTCGGTCNCAGTCAGTCAGTCAGTCAGTCAGTCAGTCAGTCAGTCAGTCAGTCAGTCAGATTCCCATATGCACTCTTCTACTTTGTAGCAGGAGATGTACAACTCTTGAATTATTATTTGGAGAGTTTAGCTAGAAAACTATTTTACTTTATACCGATACAGTGTTACCCAGATAAAGCTGTTTTGCTATCAACCCTAGACAAATTATTAGTTAGAAAATAAAAGCACATGATGATATTTCAGACCAATTTTTAACCCTTTTAGTACTGGAACCGAATTTTAAAGGCCTTTGCAAACAGTTTGGATCCAGATGAGACGCCACAGAACGTGGCGTCTCATCAGGATCCAAACTGTTTGCTATTCTGATAGTGGTCTTTGTAAAAAAGTGAAGAAACTGATGATTTTAGAAATTCAGCAGACAACATTTTAGCAGACGACAAATTTCCCAGCATGCAAAGGGCTAACACCATTCTTGCAATGTGATCACAAGTACTTCCTTGCTCACACCAACCCTACAGCCAATCAGCGCTCACCAAAGTACTTCCCCTACTGTTGTAAAAAAAACACCCAATCACATTTCATGTCAATAGGCACTGTTGTGGTTAGAATGTTGTTTGTAGACAAAATCCGCAGGCAAGCGGAACAGTGACCTATATTTCAAGGGGTGATTGGTAGCTTCCTTTTAGAAATCACAATTGCATCATTTTTAAGGTAAGTGAAAGCACTTTGAAATATATATTATTTCTTGATGTTTTTTTTTTTGGCATTCTAATGTAATGACATGTAATGGAATGTGGAATTGTCTTTTTTAACAACTTATTTCAATGTTAACATGATAAATTGACTTTAAAAATGTCCACAATGAAATGTATAACAGTTTGCACGATACAAGGAGATAAATTGAACAAACCTTCTAAGATATTGACATTAATACTTGTGTAAATCAATTTGTTACTTTGGGAACAACTCAAGGGGAAAAAACCCAACTAGGCCAACAAAAACTGTTCACTTTCATTACCTCCTTGAAATGTTAAGAACAAAATTAATGGTTGTACAATCTAGGAATAGCAAAGGAAGAAATCATCTGAAAAGAAGAAAACTCACAATCCAGATAATATTTTCAATTACAACATACCTGTCCAAAAGAACCTTTCCCGATGAGTGAATCGATTTCATATCGGTCCAGCCACTTCTCTCCCGGGTTTACGATATAATCATGGTTCGGGTCGTCGTAACCTTCGTTATACGCATGTACATTGACCTTCCCCTTCTTGTGCCCACTTTCGTCCCCCTGTGCCCCTGGGGCGGCACGCCGTTTCTTCTTTGCATAGTATACCTGCAAACGAAAAAATACAATTGAGGCTCGCTCTGAGATTTTTTTTAAGTTAACCCTTTGCACGCTGGGAAATTTTCATCTGCTAAAATGTCGTCTGCTGAATTTCTAAAATAAGCATTTTCTTCCCTTTTTTTCAAAGACCACTATCAGAATAGCAAACAGTTTGGATCCTGATGAGACGCCACGTTCTGTGGCGTCTCATCTGGATCCAAACTGTTTGCAAAGGCCTTTAATATCCGGTTCCAGCGCTCAAAGGGTTAAATGCATGTGCGTTAAGTGTTGTCCGAGGTTAGCATGTGCAGTCTGATGAAAAACATAACTTTGCATACAACTATACTAATGAAGAAGAATAAAGAACATCTTACCTTTTAACAGGCCTGTCACATGTACATTGTACATCTTTATCTTGTATAGGCGTCTGGCTCTAAGAAAACTGGGTTCAACGCAAGTGCGTAAAGTATCCTCCCATATTACAAGGGTCAATACTTTCCGCTTTTAAGCAATTTTTTGTTTGAAGGAAGAAAATGGAGCTAACTGATCCTCTGAAATAATGTTCTTAAAGTTGTTTAAAAACAGATTCTTTGCACTTATAGTTGCCTCTGATACATTTGAGTGTTTTATATGACAAATTTTTAAAACCAAATGCACTTTTTAAATTTACATCATATTTGGGGCAATGCATCTACTGCAGTCATTCAAACATCAAAGTACAAAACACAACGGTACCCACCCTAGCTTGATGTACTTTTCAAGCCCACAATCGATCATCATTAATTAACCAAAATGCTAAGAAATACATGTACCCCCAGTACAATGCAATTTGTACGTGATATAGTACAACGCAATTTATATGTGATCTAGAACTGTTAAGCACATAAAACTGTTTTATTCCCAGCGCTAATCTGAAGCCCCAGCGGACATCTGATTATCTTTTATACAACTACAAATGACTCATCATAATTATATTAATCTGCAACATGTATAGCTTTTTCAATGTTTACCTGGTTTTCTTTCTCAATAACTTTCAACTCGTGATCGACGGCTGGAATTACTTTAAGTAGATGATTGGTGGATATTGTCCCTCGACTTATCAACAGGTTTCCAACCACTCTTGCTTGCAAAGACACACGCTGCAAGTTTCTTACCACCAAGAACAACATCGTTTACAGTTAAGAAACTTCATCCAAGCGTGACTAGCAATTGTTTAGCATCATTAATTTTAGAGGCTCCAACATGCAACATTCATGTTGCTTGCAGTTTTAAAGATCCCAGCGAGACTATCCAACATATTTATAACCTCAAAAAGCAGATCGGAATTTAGCTTTTCAAAGTATTTTCAATCTTTGTGTTTACAACTGCAAACTCTGCTTTCTAAACAATTGCAGTAACTCAGTTTTTCATGACAAAATTTCCATACATAATTAATCAAAGCCATACACTTCCAAGTTATTCCGATTCCAACACTTTAATTTATGCAAACCATTTTTTTATCAGAACCACTTACAGTATTACACATAAGTGTAAATCCTTTTGATTTTCTGTGCCATAAGTCACAGTATTTCCACCAGGCTTTTCTTATTGCAAGTTAGCCAGCTCAGCGGCCCGATGAATCAATATTGTAACACACTGTATGAGCACACACAAATGTCAAGCAAAAAGTCTTCATTTCTGGAACAAATGCCTCTTAATATAATAGTTAAGCATCTTATCTATGCAAAGTCAAGCCCTAGTTTCACAATCACGTTGAACAATACAGAACCTGTTTTTGTAACTGTTATCCAGTTTTAATAAACACAAAAAGTATGTGTTGCAAACTATTATGCACAAATTACAAATATGTGGCAGAGGTTTCCCAAGTTATGGAAACGTAGCATTAATCATTCATCTTACAGCTACTTTTATGCCACTCACTGCTCAAATGTTAACATACTTGGTTCAAAATACAGCACTGTCCACAACACGTTATCAATTAGGTCAAATCCAAACATCACACACAAAACACGTGTTAAATTCAATGCCCTCAAGCCAATGTTTTCTCAAAATCTGCAGATTATCGACCATCTCCAAAAACAGAATATTTTCAAAACATTTAATGTACAAAAATATAAAGATCTCTAAAGGATTTTTTAATTGAAACTCTAGTGCACTCAATCTATATACCCATGTATTAATTTGTATCTTCAATGTACAGTTTGTACATTCTTTACAGTCTGTTGTCTCCTCTCCAAATAAATTACTTTTTTTTAAGTTCCCTGTCTACATGCGCTGATTTTGACACGTAAATTATTTATAAACCAGCCTCTACACAGTAAAAACAAATGAAACAGCAGATAATCCCACTTTCTGATCCATCTATGGTACAAATCATGTTTATTATTGAGCAACTACATTACCAGGACCAGCATACACTGATGTTAACTGTTGCACGCACCCACCACTAAAACATGTAGTTCACAATTTAAATCCATGTTACACTAACACATGCAATTAACATCCATCCAGAAGCTACTATAACTAGTGTTCAAGTGTTCAGTTAGACAGTTACACCATAAGCAGTGACTGTTTTAAATGCCCATGGTGGAAACTCCGTAAAATAAACACAATATTTATATAAACAGCTCATTTGATGCCAACAAATTATCTACCTGACTTGCAGCATGTGTCTACAAACAACAACAACAATGTGGTCAGAGAGGATGTGACTGTGTGTATTAATTAAGCGTCACAACAGCCTTTGAAAACAACTGACATGTCCAGAAACTGTACCTCTTTTTTTAACTTGTCAAGTTGTGTAAATATATAAAAAGAGGCAATTGCAATTCGCAATTAATTGATCAATAATACCAGTTATAATACATATAACCAGTATCACTTACAAAATCTTTCTTTCATTTAAAGACTATATGTTTTGAAAGTTTACTATATGCATATATTTTATTTGTATTTGACTTAAATGTATTGAAAACGTGACATACTTACTTCTGTATTGAATGTATTAAGACGATGTACTTATGTATAAGTCTAAATGTCTGTTCAATTCTGTTCCTAAATCTTGACATTCAAGGTATTGATTGATTTTTTGCCTGGGAATGTTGGACTTGTTTATTAACTTTTGCATTAAATACAGTTGATAACTCACAGAAAGTCTGTTGATTTTTGTAAAGAGATATTGATACTGTAAGTGACATCAGGGGAATTATCAGTGGACTGTCAAAAGCAACTAGGAAATATCATCATATGTTTATTTTGAGTCACCACTACCGGATGTGTGTGGGGTTTTAAATATAAAGATTGCATTTAAATGACTGCACTTTTATTGATACAGTCCACTCTCGTTATGTCGACATCGGATATCTCGATATTCTCGATATGTCGAAGTAAGCTCAATGTCCCAACTTTTTTCCTTCTTTATCTATATAAATAAATATCGGATATCTCGATTTTCGTTATGTCGAATAATTCGATATGTCGATATAAAATTTTGTCCCGAGTCCCGATTTTACATGTATTTACTGTGGTTTATCTCGAAGTGCGAATAACTGTCCCAGTGTCGGCAAAAGGTGAGAAAAATTTTCTTTGATACTTCACCGCCCCGCTTCGCCCGGCTGCTCCCGATACTGTGCGGTAGGAAATCGATCCGTTGATTGCATCAATGATCACACGTGTGTAATGTCGTTAGCAATTAAAACTTGAGTAAGGCCTGTCACTTTAACTGTCACTTTAACATCAATTAACTGCAATTAATGCACAGCCTGCCGAAAGGCCGAAAGACTATTTGTTTTTACAAACAACATTCCAAAATGCATTGAGTAATAAAGATAATAAAGACAATAAAGACAAGACTCAAAATGGCTTTTTATTTTTTATTTTATAACCGATTGAACTTTGCATTTCAAACTACAAAATGTTCAGTATTCTGGAACGTGATTTACGCATGTTCAGATGGAAAACCCTCGTCTTGATTTGACGTCAATTGCATCATAACTATAAATAGCAACATTACCGGATGTTTACTCGACAGTTTAGAAAAATTATAACCGCATGTGTTCATGCAATTATGTAATACTTAAAACGTCATTTTAAGCATTTAAATTTAATTATGCCTCGTAAAAACGTGTATACATGTATATCAGGTAGAGAGTATTACGCCACACGGTGACGGCTTTAGTTAGACCACTTAGCAGGTATATTTATGTTAAAAACAAGGTAAATATTCGTCTTATTTTTTCTTTAAAAACGCCAAATCGGATATCTCGAACTCTCGTTATCTCGATATTTTTTCTTATTCCCGCCGACTTCGACATAACGAGATTGGACTGTAATTTTCCGCCTAAACACAGGATGTTATCTCTTGTGGGTTTTTTCAAAACTGACTTTAAATGGTTATGGCATGAAAACTTCTAAGAAAAATCATTCTTTAATACAGGATATGTGCATATGTTTATAGATATACAAAAGCTATAAAATATGAGAGAAAGCTTCAATTAAAACAGCATCTTCTTTCTATCTTTTCTTTCTTGATCAGCTCATTTTTTAACCATTAGAAATAATAATTTATTGCACTGTTAGCAAAAATATATCTTACTTTACTTATATGATAGAATTGACTCAACATTTATTTGTTTGAAGGCTAATGTTCAAACTAAACTCACATAATGTAATAATATTTTGGAGACTTGACATTTTCAAAAGAATTTGTTATTTTTTTTAATATATTTTTTTGCTAAGTATTTTCAATGTAAAGAACATTTATATTACTTTAATATTAATGTTAGGATATTTTATCAGTCTTTGCGAAACGTTTTAAAAAACACTGGTCATCCGTACAGACATACTTTAAAAAAGTTGCCGGAAGGAACAAAAATATCCAGACTGAAAAAAGCATGTACATATTAACAAGCGAATATTTTGATTGTTGTCTGGACCAAAATTTTCAGAAAACATGCTAATCCAAAATTATTTTTGCCGGTCAGGACCGACGGACAGGCAATTGCGCAAAGACTTTACTTTCTTCAACAAACGTGGGTCTTTAAAACCATATGCTCCATAGCTCGAGAGACAACAAATGTTACGCCAGAGCATGGCAAATCAATATACATAAAATTTCCTTGAAGCAGCAGAATATAAAAGGATGCACAAATGCTTAAAGCATGCACATTTTATCGCTGAAATTTGATAGGCAAAATCTTCTTTAGATTGCGCAAAAGAATGTGCATCACTCATGCAAATGCACTTGGATTATGCACAGTCTGGATACTTGAGAATATTTATCTGATTTTGAAACCATGGCAACCTTTTCGGTTCAGGCCGCAGACAGACTTATTGATCACCATTTTACATATGGGATAATAATGCCTGGGACAGGATTGCGCTACATTATGACTTTCGTCTGTGCTCGTCTAGGATATAGGTTCTTTTTTTAATACGCAGTGTTTTGATCATCCAGCATCTCTCGTAAGATATAGTATGGTAGTTGTTTAATTGAGGACAGTATTTAGTTAGGTAAGAGTATAATAGTAAAATCTGCAAGTAACAGAAATTTAACTGTCATATAGCATAACATAAAAATCCACAACTTGAATTCAAATTGTAAAAACTGTCCTTAAATAATAGGCCAAGACACTTAAATGCATAATTTCGACAAATTTTGTTAAAACATAATGTTCTCTTAAAAATTACTTATTCAAATAACACTGTTTGGATGCCAACATCCAACATTCATGAATTATCCTCATCATCAACATTATCAACAATCTTTAGCACTGGAAAGATATGTCAGATTGATCATTCAACAACTGAATTCAGTGCTTATCTTCATAAACAAACTACATGTAGCAACAATTAACAATGTTTACCAGTGAAAGAGTGCATGGGGGAATGGGGGAGCTAAAATTTCAAATTGCACAGTAAGCATGATAGTGCATTTATTGGATAATACTGGGTAAACATCCCTCTCAAGGGAAGTGGAGCATAATGTAGAATTGTTTTACAGAACTGCATCGATCAATGAAAATGCCTTGTACATGTATGCAGTCAAGAATCTTGCAGCAACTGGTTGCTTTGCATGAAAACAACATTGGCGCAGAACTGAGAAGATGTTATGCTTGTATGTTGTAACAGTATGTTTTCAAGACTAGCTTAATTTGAACAGACTTACGGTATTTTAATTGTAAGAGGGCAATTTGTTATAGATGTTGCTGGCAATTCTTCATTTCACAATATTATGAACTATTATAATCACAATCCAACATTTTTTAAGACCAATGTGAGTCAAAAATAGGGCTTCCTTCGTGCTTCTCTAGGGTATGTGTTTCATATTACTGCCCCAAATAAAAAGGTTTTCCCTATTGATGAAAAGATTATCAACTTCCAGTCCTTTATTTCATTTGTAAACAGCAAACATTAATAGCAAAGAACTTTGCTTGTTGGAGAAGAGACTTTAACCCTTTGAGTGCTGAAACCGGATTTTGAAGGCCTTTGCAAACAGTTTGGATCCAGATGAGACGCCACAGAACGTGGCGTCTCATCAGGATCCAAACTGTTTGCTGTTCTGATAGTATTCTTTGAAAAAAAATCAAAGAAAATGCTCATATTAGAAATTCAGCAGACGACATTTTAGCAGACGACAAATTTCCCAGCATGCAAAGGTTAAGAGCTTATTTATTTGAGTCACACTCTGACACAAGAAGGTTTAACACATGTGCGTTAAGTGTCGTCCCAGATCAGCCTGTGCAGTCTGCACTGGCTAATCAGAACCTCTTTCGGCTTGCATGATATTTTCATTTAAAGAAAGTCTCTATTTAGCAACAAGAGTGCCAAACTGTCACAAGATACGCCCGTTCTACTAAGTGACACCGTGACCTAGTTTTTGACCCAACATGACCCATATTCGAACTTGACCTAGATATTGTCTAGATCCAACTTCTGACAAAGTTTGGTGAAGATCGGATGAAAACTATTTGAATTAGAGAGCGGACACTGCTGTGGACACCGCCTCCGCCCGCCCGCCGCCCGCCCGCCCGCCAAGGGTGAAACTATTATACGTCCCGTTTTGTAAAAACGGGCGTATAAAAATTGATTTTAGGTTGATGACAATGATAAACAGTTGCCTTTCTATAGTACCCATGCACAGTGAAAAACTCATGTACCTGTGGAAATCATGATTAGATTGAAGGAAAAATGAAACTTACCAATAAACATGTTGTTAAAAATAACTCGTTTCAAAAATCGCGAAAAAAATAAACCCGATGAAAATATCGCAAAATAAAACTGGATAAAAATATTGCATAAAAATATTGCATGTGTTAATCGGTTGCATGTCTCCAATCAGACCTGACTGATATATAATCTATATACTACCTCTGACCAAGTTTGGTGAATTCAACTTGAACTAGAGCTTTGTCACTGAATGTGACTTATACCCCCATACCACTTTGACGCAGGATAAAAAGTTGTTTAAAAGTTTCGGATGAATACAATTTGAATTAGAGTCCGGACAAAGTGGCGCCGTTGAAAATGCACTAATTGACCCTATGACCTAGTTCTTGACCCGACATGACCCATATTCGAACTTGACCTAGATATCAACTAGATGCAACTACTGACCAAGTTTGGTAAAGATCGGATGAATACAATTTGAATAAGAGTCCGGACAAAGTGGCGCTGTTGAAAATGGACTAATTGACCCTATGACCTAGTTTTTTACCTGGCATGACCCATATTCGAACTTGGCCTAGATATCAACTAGATGCAACTACTGACCAAGTTTGGTGAAGATAAGATTTATACAATTTGAATTAGAGTCCGGACAAAGTAAAATGCACTAATTGACCCTTTGACCTAGTTTTTGACCCAGCATGACCCATATTCGGACTTGACCTAGATATCAACTAGATGCAACTACTGACCAAGTTTGGTGAAGATCGGATGAATACAATTTGAATTAGAGTCCGGACAAAGTGGCGCCGTTGAAAATGCACTAATTGACCCTATGACCTAGTTTTTGACCCGGCATGACCCATATTCGAACTTGGCCTATATATCAACTAGATGCAACTGCTGACCAAGTTTGGTGAAGATCGGATGAATACAATTTGAAATAGAGTCCGGACAAAGTGGCCCCTTTGAAAATGCACTTATTGACCCTATGACCTAGTTTTTGACCCGGCATGACCCATATTCGAACTTGGCCTAGATATCAACTAGATGCAACTGCTGACCAAGTTTGGT
>VMBQ01000545.1:131750-234929 GCA_007657795.1 Dreissena rostriformis | reverse complement strand
TTTTTTTTTTTATAGAAAGATGTGTATCATGATAATTATATCTCAATTCTATTTCAATTTAATCTTTTCAAATATACTAAAATATGAAAAATGCAATGAATATAGTGCTAACATGTACAAATGTAATAATGAGAGAGTAAGTAAAAAATCCCCCAAAAATGGAAACGCCGCAAAAATTCCCCCTCCTAAGGGCTGCGGACCCCTTCCCCCAAAGTAGTGTGAGGGCCCTGCCACTTTTTGACCGATATCCTCAGAAAAACATGTTTGTAATTATTACAGCCTCATGGATACTAGTTTGATTATTGCATTTTAATTTTAAATACCACAATCGGATGTGAATGTGGGCGACTTTTTTTATTGATATTAATAACAGAAGAATCATTCTTCTGTAATAAATATCAATAAAAAAAAGTCGACCAGATTCTGAACGATATTTATACTGCAAAATTAAAAATGCTTTTATCACAAAATCTGTACTCAAAAGTCAAAACTACAGATTTTTTGAATGCCACCTTCAAAAAGCTTCTGGAAGCTGGCAAGCAATTTTTAACATTTGTGTAAAATTGTGTGCGACTTTAAAATATGCATTTGCATTCTATTTAGTCGACTTATCAAAAAAAAGTCTGTAAACCATCAACCTGTTCGCAGCAACTTTTTAACAGCTGGATTTAAAAATAATTAAACAGGCGTCGTCTTCAATATTGCACATTTTTGTGATTCCTTGATTCCGATCAAGGCTAAATTTCTTGTTGCATCTGAAACTATATACTGGTATGTTGATTATAAATTAATCAGAGATTGGAACCTTGAGACAGCAGGCTTAAACAAATATGGAAACATATTTAATAATCTATCTGAAACATAACTAAGATGTACTCCATGCTGGTAATCAGTTTAATTTAATATGAAATGGTTGCATAACTCATTGTAAATAGTTTAATTATGATCTAATAAACTTAAACTACTCAACTGTAAAATGCTTCAACTATTATACAGGAATCTTAGTCTTATTAAAAGTGTCTACAAATTTGGGGGATGAACAACGTAAGTAATTTTTATAGTTAATGACACAAATGAATAAGGGAAAATTAGTACATGTATTATTATTGATAACCAGTGTTAAAGGTCATTGAAATAATTAAAATGACTCATATAGAATTATTTTGGCAACTCAATTTATCCCCCAGCAGACATCTTCATAACTATAATCTTGCTGTGCTCTCTGCTGGGATATAAAGCCAGACAATAAGTGAATGAACCCTGCAGCTATTTTGCAATTCAAGATTGGACAAGCCACTGTTATCTTTTGTCTGCTGATCATAGTGTTAGCCACTTTCAAATCTACATACTTATCTACCCAGCTATACAACTATTAATAGATCATCTGTTGGGTAGATACCTGGTAGGTGACTGGCAATAGGCTAAGATTTATGAATAAGACATTTTCAGTACTGTTGAATAAAAATACAATCATGTGGACAGCAGTAGTGTTAAACTTACTAAAACTATTTTTAAACTTTGAGTGTTGTTTCGCAAATGTTATTTTGCAATGTTATTTGTGCATAAAAAACAGGCCACAATAATCTCCTGGCAGCATCAAACCATAATCACAATAATGTAGGAAGTATTATGTATCACATGGTATTTAAGATAAAAATTGATATACCGGGTGTGACCCCTTATGTACCAGTCCCTTTATGTACCACTTTGAGACTTTATGTACCACCTATATATTATGAAGGTGTTGTCCATTCATTCATAGCAGTGTGAATGGGCATTAATAAGTGTTGATCCAGTCAAATTTGAGTTAATCAAATACTGTCTACTATAACAATGAACGTGATAATTTTATAATTACATAGGTACCTAATAACTTTATTTATACCACAAATAGACATCCTTTGATGACACACAAGCTGGCATAAAATATAATCTATGGCAATATATTAGTCCAAATTAATAAATAACATGTCACAAAATACATTTCATTATTAACACACATTCATATGAAACCATATATAAATTATCTCTCTATATTATATATATGGTACATAAAGGGTCAGATAGTGGTACATAAAGGGGTGGTACATAAGGGGACTGGTACATAAAGGGTGACATCCGATATACCCATCTGACAATGAGATTAAATCCATTTTCTGAAAATTAAATGCTAAATGCAAGACTTGACATGATTTAAACTAAATTTCTTCCCAATTACGATTTAAAAGTTGGTAAAAAAAGAAGATAAACTGATATTTTTAAATATATTAAAAACTGTGCTAAAATAAAAACATTAGAAATTTACCATTGCAAGTTGTATGTATCTGAAAATCAATATCCTATCACTTTATATTTAATACGCAAAATGTCTGCCTAAAACATGTTAAATGTAAACAAAGAACTATGGGTAAACATAAGATTAAACAGTACTTTGGTATTTTTGGCAATGGGCTTTTGAATCTCAACATTATGCATACTATGTGTTGGAAGTGCCAACATGAAAAGAGATCGTCTATTTCGTTGGCCCGAAGTCAAGCCACATTAAAAGCTTGTCTGGGTGGGACACACAAGTTTTTTTAATGATTAAACATACATGAAACATTAAAGTGAAAAGGTTAACACCTTATTTCACTTTTTTCTTAAAAGGACATTTCGCAATTATAAACCAAACTAGCATTATTAATTAACAAAGAAAAATCTTCAAGTACACTGAATCGTAGAAATTCATTACAACAATTTTTGTCCTACTTCAATTGTATCCATCATTTTTAAGGAGCTGTTGTCAATCTTTTTTAAACTTGCTACATGAGCGTCAAAAAATATAAACATAAAGCAAAAATATTCATTTGAATTAAAAAGCAGGAGCTGGAATACTGCCCATGTGAACAGACTCACTTGCTAGTAACTAATTAAACATCATGAAATACAATGTGAGAGTAAACAAAGTCAGTAAAATCATCAATTTGATGACACCTGAACGAAAAATGTTAAATAGCTGCAAAAGGAAGGAAAAGAAACAAAACTAAGGAAAGACATGCCACGCCCCCTTTTTTGTTATACCTGTTCGTTCAGTTTGCAAATGAAGACCGCACATGGATCGAACCATGTGATTGTAACCGTCTTTAGGATTCCCGAAATAAGAACCACCCTGTGTATGCAGCATTGAATTAACGTCTCAAACACTTGCACTGTACTTGTTCCAAATGATTTAGATGACACCGTTTCGCCAAGAAACGTTTGTGTTCCATGCATCCATTATTAAATAAATCCACCGTGAAATGCACATATAATGGATATATACAATAAATTTGTTATATAATCAATGACTTGATGAAAGGAAATCCAATTCCCTCCTAATATTGTGTATGTTGTGACTTGAAATCAACTCACTGTGGATTTAAAAGGTCACATGCTTAAAAAAAAATACAGGAAGTGAACTATTCAAGACAGGTACATTCATGTATTAACTTCTGGCAATCTAAAAATAGATCAAATATTTTCCCATCCTTCACATAAAAAAGTCACAAAATGCGTATGCGTAATGTACACAAGCTCCTTTCGCAGAGTCCACAAAAGAAAAAACTCAACAAATCAATAAGCGAAAGCACCACCATACCAAGTTCATCCACTATTAATGAAGTTTTCATTCATTAATTAGACCATCTGTTTCTTTCTACACAATAATCCATTGAATTCAATTTCAATCCAACAATGTTCAAGGAAAAGTGAATAGCAGGGCATAAGAATCCAGTATAC
The DNA here is from genome assembly GCA_007657795.1 of Dreissena rostriformis. Classification (NCBI taxonomy): domain Eukaryota; kingdom Metazoa; phylum Mollusca; class Bivalvia; order Myida; family Dreissenidae; genus Dreissena; species Dreissena rostriformis. The sequence goes on along the minus strand of VMBQ01000545.1, from coordinate 231,173 downwards.
ATCAACCACTTATCCCTCATAAAAGACATAACTGCTTTATCCGATTTCACACATTGATAAATAATTGACAGCAAAACAATAAAGCTGTCATACTTTAATCAGAAGTATAGGCGGCCATGCTTGAATTGACCAGCTGTGTTTTCATCATGTGACCATAATTATCATATATGCCTGGAGCATGTTATAACCATTGAACCAGAGCTCAACCAATCAAAAGACAGCTTCAGCTACAGCCCAGCCAATCAGAAACCAAAACTGACTATCTTTACCTAGCTTGTTGCTGTGCAGCAATTCTATTTATAGCACAGAGTAGCATTAAATTAGGCCACAGAGACCAGACTCATATTATGGGTCTTTTGAAGCCAAATTGCTCTGTTAATTACTGGGTTAGGGGCCTTAACTGACCCTTCTGTGGGTCAAAACTAGGCCACAAGTGAAACAATACACTGTTTAAAGCAAATAAAACTGTACATAACAGACATAGGTATAGAAGTGAACAGTAAATTTTGGTGGATTATTTATAGATGTTAAGACCCAATGAAAATATAGCAAATACAGTCTAGCTGATATACATTTTTTTGAATCAAATTCTTTGCATGTTTAAAATACCACATTTCATGGTTGAAGGGAAAGTTATGGAGTACATTATTTGATAGGTCACATTGAGCAACATATATCTGGGGAAGTTATTTTTAATGTTTGGTTGCTGAGGTAAATAAATTGTTCAACCTTTACTTCCAAAACCGTAATGGAAATAAAAACAACTTATTTATGCACTTGTACTTTAAACAATCAATGTCTTTGCACTTTTACTTTAAACAACCAATGTCTTTGCACTTGTACTTTAAACAATCAATGTCTTTATGTTTACAATCTGAAAGATTTTACAATCAATGTCTTTTTTTTCTGGAAATTGCAAAGTGACAACAAAAATAGTTTTTTGTTAATTTTGTCGTGATTTCATCAACAGATGTATAACAATTTATAAGTTACTTATTACTTAAGAGTAGCTTAATATAATAGTCAAGAATCTATAAGCCATATATTGTTCCCCAAGTACTTATTTGTTGCAGTCTACTTTATAGCCCCGTCACACCGGACTGGCGTCCTTACGGCGACCTAAAACTGTGTTTCTGGACATTTCTGATTGTCGTAGTAAGGACGCTTATGACTTTTTCGATAAGAATGCTGTTTTTCGCCTTCCCGTCACACCAGCACACTGGTTTATGCCGTTCTATGCGTCCTCACTTAATACGTCCCTTGCGACCTTACCGCATTCTTACGGCGATCAAAGCCCACCATACGGCGTCCTTGGCGTTCTTACTGCGTTCTTATTGCGACCATGGCGTCCCCGCAACGGCGACCACACTGCGACATACCTTGCAGTCAATGATCATTGTCTGTGGGTTTGAGTGGCGACCACACGACGGCCATGGCGACCTTACAGCGACTCTTCCACGTTCCTACTACGACTATTGCGTCTCTACGACGTCCTTAACAGAACGCTGGACTTCGGCGACCACTTTGAACATGTTCAAAGTGGTCGCCTTGGGCTCGCGTCTTGAGCAATTTTCGGCGTTCTCACTTCGTCCTCTTGCGTCCTTACTACGTCCCTCCGGCGTCTATGGCGTTCTCACTGCGACCTGGGTCGCCGTAAGGACGCCAGTNAACCCCACATCTACAACAACTTGCAATCTTCGCACACTAGATGCAGCAGAAGACTGTCCTTACTTCAGACAAATACATTTAGGAAGTCTGAGGCAAACTTATTTACAAAGGCTGACAGGAAATCAATTTGTCTAGACCACAAAAAGTCAGGAGATCATCAGACCAATTTCCAATGCTTCTATATTGCGTAAATAACACTCTGAATACTTTACTGTCCTTTATTTTCCTATTTTCTGTCCATCCCCATTTCTGATTAACCCACCAAGCTACAGCGAGGATGCGTGGGTACAGGACCAAAAGCAGCCTGGTTATTAACTGGTGATAAATACAAATTATCTAGAGGCAGCAAAAGGAAAGATGCAACATTCTTGGGCTATTTTTGAGAGTTTATTACCTTAAGATTACTGGCCAATAATAGATAAAAATTATGCAGTCACAGAAACAGAGGTTTCACAGATATTTTTGGGACTTAACTTGCAAATTATCACTCATAAACATTCCATAAAACATCTTTTTCATCATGAATAACTTATTGCCAGGCATCTGTAAAAATGACTTAACTCTCAAGCATTATTCCCTAAATTTCAACAATTTTCTTAGACAAGAACATATTAGGAAAGAAACTGATCAATCATTATAAAATTGTGTATATTTTTTACACAAGAGTATGAATGTTATTTCACTTATCAATGATTAACATCTGACTCTGAGTGAATGTCATTCTTTTCAATGAAAATTTCAACTACAATATTTCCAGCAGTTTACAAAAGATACTTGTGAAATCTTAATGAACACAAATATCAATAAATCGATCAACTAGTATCAAAGAATATTCATCAATGAAAGCTTAGAACACGCATATCGTAAGATCTCACAAGAACATAACCAGTATCATTAATAATTAATAATCAAAGTAGTGCTGAGGCGAAGGATTTCATTCACAAAACTGGTTGTCACCAAGCGTCGCAATTTTGCAATTCATAACATCCCCCTCCCCGTTCAAAATTACCCCACTTTTAGATCAGCCACCCACGTTATTGTTCCAACTCGTGAGTAGGAGCATTCCATCGATTGCAGCTAACGATTAACCACTCAAGTTCGCGTCCTTAAAGCCCCCCTGATCAACTTAGAGCATCGATTCCCCATATTAGCCAATTCCTCCATATACATGTTTTTCCAGCTGCACTGTGCATAACTGCAAAAATCAATTTTCAAGTATAGCATTAACCTTTATCAAAGTAGTGCCTGGAGAATTCAAGAACATGTTTTATGGACTTTTAGCTGTGATGGGAAAAAGGTCTTTCTCATCATGAAAAGTTCTTGCTTAATATTTTTGTTTGGCTTTTTCTTTTTGTTAATAAAAGGTCATTGCAATTAAGGGAAGATCAGAAGAGTTTATGTGAAACATGTGCACTGTTATAAAATTTCTAACAAAAGTTTCTTTTGCTTCAATAAAGATTGGGTTTAATGTTTAGTTAACAAAATGGCACAATAAGTTTATGTGTTCCATTAAAGACAACAGAAAAGGAACCATAAAAGAATTATTATATAAATGAAGCGAAATTAATTTGTTGTTGTTACAAAAAATCTGCTCAAAAACATTAGCATGCAACTCAAATGCATTTCATAAAAGAAATTTAAGTTAAAGATAAGGAAAACTTTTTGGTTTTTAACATTATTAAATATTTATAATTTTATAACTTTTAGTCATTTATGTTCTTCCTCAGCATTCCCCCACCCAATCTGCATAGTCTGCAGTTGTACACCAGTTGACCCTATTGTTCCCCCACCCAATCTGCATAGTCTGCAGTTGTACACCAGTTGACCTTATTGTTCTTAAGTCTAATTAAAACAGGTTTTAACTGTCATTCCACAAATTTGCTTACTCATTCTCTCTATCATGATCACTCAGTGCACGTTTGTTCCTAGGCAACCAATGCAACATTCTTTACATCATTGGATATTAAACTATGCATAATGATACTGTAGAATCTATTATCTTATGGATAATTTGTATGTCACTTGCCCACAGAGTGTGGGATTGTCAGATTCACACTTCAGGTATTTCTTATAATTCTGGGTCAGGGATAATCCTAAAGATCACAATACCCAAAGGGTGCTGTACCCTGCCCCCTTTTGCCTCTCCCTTCAGCCCCTCTTGTGAACATCTTTAGAAATTAGCCTCCTTCTGGAAAAAATGGGCTTAAGGCATGTGCATAATGTGTCATCTCAGATTAGCCTGTGCATTCCGCCAAAGCTAATAAGGGAACACACTTTCTATCTAGGCTGGATTTTTCGTTAACCCTTTGCATGCTGGGAAATTTGTCGTCTGCTAAAATGTTGTCTGCTGAATTTTTAAAATTAGCATTTTCTTCGATTTTTTTTCAAAGAAAACTATCAGAATAGCAAACAGTTTGGATCCTGATGAGACGCCACGTTCTGTGGCGTCTCATCTGGATCCAAACTGTTTGCAAAGGCCTTTAAAATCCGGTTCCAGCGCTCAAAGGGTTAAGAAGAGACCCCTTTACACAAAAATTCCATATAAGAGGAAAATGCTGTCCCTGATTTGCAGACTGCACAGGCATTTACTCCGGTTTCCCCATTGTGAGACTCAAATGTAACATATTTTTGCAAATATTCAATAGCACATTATACTTTAACACCTGTAATCAAAAGCGTCAAATGTCTTGGATTTAGCAAATGATTATAAAACATCTCCAGACTGGTCCATCATTATTTAAATTAGAACAAGCCCGAAAGCCCTGCACTGGTAAATTTTGAACCAGATTTGCTCAGACTCTTGATTGCGTACAAGTGTGAGTTTCCATGAACAGCAATCTACTATTTTTTGCAGCGACCATTAACTTCTTTGATTCAGCCCGTTTTTTGTTTCATCATAACTTCAATCAGTATTACCCATTAATATTAGTATAATTACTGATAAGTGTGATCAATCTACTACATTGGACCCCCATCCCTAGACCAAGTACATGTATCAACATCAAAGTGATAACGCATACTAATGTGATAGGGATAAGGGTAAAACCACTGTATCTGCTGTACCATTTCTCTATCACATACAGCAGTTCCAAGCTCAACTTGGCACATATCATAATATCAGTGGTCAGGCATGTAATTAACCATATTAACATATTGCTATAAATACACAACACTTTCCTTGTTACCTAACGGATACTTTACATAGCCATCTAACCCCTGTGACCAACTTTCATCACAATATTTACATTACAGTGGACTTTTGGACTGGGTAACGGGTAATATCATAAACAGTTAAATATGTCATCAATTAACATTCAATACCTAGAGGTCTATTTGATGCACGATCCTTATGGCTTACACAAGACTGTTTAACCCTTTACTTCTCAGATACACATGATGACCCTTTGTAGTCCCCTACAAAATCAAATTAAATAATTAATCGAGGAACTTTTTTAATAGACTCATCTTTTAAAGGCTTCCTTTCCAACTGTATGATATTGAATATCGTTTTGACTAAATTATTGTGTGTGTTTTCTTTCATCAGTTTTGTGCATCCTACAAGATTTGCATAATAAGTAATGGTTTTTGTCTAGTATATATAAATCGTCCTTAACAATTGGTGAGCAGAAATATACAGAAAATATTGATAGTTTTTGGTAGGGAAAGTAGTCTATTCTTAAATTTTGTTAAGCATGCGATTTTTCATGAGGTTTGACCTTGGAATTAACTTTGTTTTTTTCTTCTTGAACGCTTGCAGATATATCATTATGGGTAACTTATTCCCTTGGTTTATTTTGATTTTAACATGAATGTCATGCATTGTTGTTAGTGCAAATCCCTGTACAGCATTTACAGCAAAATGAAAGCCAAGTTGGAATCTGTGAAAAGGTCGAGTAATTTCAAGATAGACAAAAAAAAAGTGTAAATAATAATAATAATTCATTATTTAAAATGTTCATGCTAAATATAAACTATATTAACTCATTTTGTAGTCCAAATAATTGTTCCCAGAAAGGACCTTTGACAATTTCTGATATGGTGGTCGTTTGAACAAATTATTGACGCTATGCAACCAACTTATTAACCGGGTTATAATTATGTTTTATAGTGCAGCGTACATCTTTAGAAAAAAACATGCCATTCTACATTAAGAGTGTAAAACATTTACAAATATTCAATGCTATTGAGAAAAATAAGTTTATTCTAATACACCACTTCAGATTGGCAACTGGTTTTTTCAGTACCAATAACTGACTTACACACACTTGTCATGTAAAAAGGAAGGTAAACAAATTTGACCTAGTAACCTGAATTCTGATCAACGGAATTCCACTAAGTCTACAGTAGATATATTCCCTACAAGTCATGAACATTAAAAGCAATAATGCAATGCACATATAATGCAATCTTATACTTAACTGATATCATTACCATACTTAAATGCATATACAATGTTATACTAACGTTTAAGTTTCATGGACTGCAAGTATGCTTCCTGCTGGTGTTTCAGCCAGAGTGTTCGGTCTGTTACGGGCAAGGGGTCCTTTACACCCCCTGTCCCTGTAGGTTCAGTATCCACCATGCTATCCTGTGGGGATTTACCACCACTCACCATTGGGACGATTCATTAAGTCCAGTTTTCCACAAAAATAACAACATCAACCAAAAATGGAATTGTCCACGGATATTTGTTTAGTCCAGTGTAATACCATTAGAAAGCTTCGTTTAATCCAGTTTTTTACTCAAACAACAACAGAAATTCTAATTGAATATGAATGTTTGGCTGTCGGATGCACCATGAGAAAATTCTGTTTAATCCAATTTTGGAGAAGAAGGATAACACAATTATCTGATTGTTTACAGCCCAGTAGTTGAACAGTCTTTCACTGTTGACATCCTTGTTTAATCCAGATTTTTAGGAAAAGAGTTTTCTAAGAAGGTGGAATACTTCAATATAGCACTAATTGCTCACTCCTGCACTACTAGTTTTAAGTTCTGAAGAATGTTTGTACATGTACATTACTTATAATCTTGTCATGCACAGAAATATAACAGTCACAGAGGTATGTTGTCCGGTCACTACCAATACATAATGCACGTACATCAAACCTTACGATGTGAAATTATATCCAAACGTTGTTGTTAACAAGATTTCTGAATGTTTTACAAGAAAATGTCCAGCCCTACTCAACAATATAAAAACTTCTTTTCTGAGAAGCAGATTTCCATGTAAATTATCCACGCACAGTGTATTGTACGTATTACTTCACTCCTTTGATGAAACACCCAATAAAACTCAACACACACTTAAATGGTTTGATAAAACTCCTTTCAAAAAGATACAAAAGAGAATTTGTGATTTCCTGTTTGATTATTATCATGTATGATTCATCCACAAGGTCTAGTTTTTAAATTTCATTGAAAAGCAAAACCTGTTGCAAACCAGGTCTACCGTAACACAGTCAATATCAGCTGTTCACAGATGATTCAGACTCCTTGTGACATCCAGAAAATATTAACTTGTGTTCAAATATACAGCAATTTTATCCTCAAATTCTCTCACTACCAAAAGGTCACCGAAGTTCAGCCTCTGACAGGTTTGTACCTTCATCACAGTCTAGCTGTGATGAGGTATTCAAGAAATTTGAGTTATTCAGATGAAACATAACCTGTATAACAATAACGCTGTCAGCTGTTTCCCCAACTGTAGTATGTATATGTATGAAGAATCCTACAGTTTCAGTGAACACACAGGTCACAGTTTTTTAGTACAAATAGGTTCAGCAAATATGGCTTTTTTTCTTATCACCAACACCATTTCACAATAGAACAACAGTTACTGTAGGCTGACCTACAACAGTAGAATTATTCATAACAACAGATGCCTGTGTGTCTAAAAATAGTCCCAGCATCCATTTTCACTGAACCACCAATACAAATCCTTAAGTGTGTGGGTGTACCAGAACACCAGTATATATGAACATCCAATGTAACTCTCTCTGTTCACACAAAACGTAAGAAAACAAATCCAGCTTTAAAATAACGCCACACTTCAGTTATATTCACAGAAGTCCTTATCCACTTTTAACAGGGAATCATGCAAGCACTTGTGAAATTATCACTAAAAACGTGAGCCATCTCAACCAATTATAGTAACCCCAGCGTGTTATCGCTTGCAGTGACAGATCTTAACAGACTCTATTATCTGGCCATTTAAACTTGTGCAATAACCAACTGAATGGGATAGCTAGGTACACTTTTGGTTGTCACACACAGCTAGACCGGCTATATAGCCCTAGGGACATTCCGCGATGTAAACGACCCCACAACATCAATGTGTCAGACCACAATCCTCCTTATACACCTGTAAAACACTCTCTTGTAACCACAGTATATAAATCAACTACATTATTCACTACTAAATGAGTCACAATTCCAGCTTACATCTTCATCAGTGTTGTACTTTTTTCACTGACAACTCACACCAGAAAGATACATAATCACACATTTATTTATCTTCGCTTTCACAACTAGTTCATGAACCAATTTTTTTCTTACAATAAAATAATCAGTCTGTGAAGACACTTCCACTTAACCCTATTAATAAATCCAACAGTTATCCTTCTAGGAACAAATGTTCTTACACAAAGAACAATTATAGCATGATTTTCATGAGGTGCACTATGCATTACCTATACCAGACTCAGGCTCCCTATTGTCCAATCAGAGAAGGCCTTTCATACATCAACCAATAATCAACCAATCGTCAGTCTCCTTACAACAATAACTGTAGACTATCTGTCTAGTCACATAACCGAGCAAATTCTAGGTCAGTCCAGCAGTTCAGAAGAATAAGGTTTCCAGACAGTTCATGTGGATGGATTTGTTCAGATGGATGTTTTTTGCAACAATTGGGGAGGAGATCTCTTTTACAATGAATGATTGTGATTTTTTTTTTGCATTTTCAGCATGTTAAATGTAGCAAATCTAAAAACCTTGAAATATGTAATAAGCAGCAAAAAGACAATGGCCATACTGTTATTTTACAAAACGTACCATCGGTCTTGATTCGGCCATTTAACAAAAAAGTTGGCTTTTCCCTGAAGCCAGTTGAAAAATAATAATACAGCTTTTATACAGCAATTGTTAATACAGCTCTTAGCTGTCATAGAATGAAAACATGCAATAATCATCACATCATAAATAAGGTGTCAACTTCATATTCAGAGACGCATCATGTTGTAATTGGCAATAAAGGAACTATCAATTAGTGATCGTAACATGCTTTTATGCGGAAATACTTAAGGGATATCTCTATATCCGGACCAGATGAGGGAGAGCCTTCAACCTCTGGTACACTTGCAAACAGAGGACTGTTCACTGAGTCAAGACTAAATTCTTTTATAACAAATCATAATTTTAAAGGTTTAAAAAAAGTGTTTTATTTTTAATATTTTCAAAATACATGTGACCTATAATGCACAAAGAAGTAGATTAACGGCTCTTAAGCGAAGCGGCTATAGTGTCTGACAGACTACCACTCAATCCCTGGCTTGAGCTCTGTATTTCCACATTAATGGCAACGAGTCAAAAAAGAACTGTGAATGGGGAAATGGGTCTGAGCTCGTATTATGGTTTCTGGGAGGGCCATGCGGATGCAAGACACGCTGAAGCGGGCGTGTCTGGGCTTTGAAACATTAAGAGGGGGAGGAGTGTAGTGATATAAGGTCACTTCCAAGAGCCTTGCTGTTGGGCTAGCTTTTTAGCGACGAGGTTGAAATGTCTGACTACCACTCTGGTCCTGGGTTCAATCCCCGGCTTGAGCTCTGTATTTTCACATTATACAAATTGAACACGCTTTTTAAACTTTAAATGGATCTAATCATAAAGCAGCGATGTTTTTGCTAGTGATTCATGGACCCAGTTTTTTTTTTAAATAACATATAAACAACTGTGATGCACTTTGTGTGAGTTTGAGCTACTGTTTCTTTAGAAATGGTGATTATATTGCAAGGGGAAAAACTCTTGCATCTGCAATTTTTTTCTTCTCCAACAAAATCAACACACGTATGACCAAAAATATACATCAAAATTATTATTATTCAATGGTCATAAACATTATAAATCATTTTACAAATGCAACAAAGCCACATTAATCAAAGTAGTATGTTCGTGTTTGCATGGTAAAAATCACAGTGTTTGATATGAAAGTGTTGTCTGGACTTGTTCTTTTGCAAATGTGAATGCATAGTTTTATTTTACGATAAATAGCGGAACACTGTGGCATCTTTTCCACACAACTACTTTTCAACCAATATTTCAAATTTATCTGCACAACTTTGAATCTGGACCATATTTTTGGCATTTTGTTTTTCACTTTGATTGCTGTCAAAACAGAACATTTTGTAAACAAACACACCTAAAAATGTTTTCAAACTTGGCAGAAGATTACGATTACTGCATGTTTACAAAGAATTTGTTACCTTTATGTTCTACTCATGAAGCAGGTGTTAAATTGACGGATTCTCCATAGAAACCGACGCCGATGTTACTTTTTGTCCCTCGATCCCAGCAACCAAATGGCGCGCAAACACGTCTTTTTGAAAATCCAAACACGCCGTGTCCGTTTTGAACTGTTATCAACTAAATTATATTCCCGTATTGGATTAGGTTAATTGCAAAAATATCAAACATTAGTAAAATTGAATACGAAACGTTATAAGTCCACAAAATCAACAAAAGCACGTGACAAAAATAACTTCGTAACTTTCCGGTCAGTCAAGATGGAGGACAAGCCTCGACGAGACATGAACGCGCACTTTACAACGTGTTGCTATAGTGACGTCATCAAAGAGGCTACATACGGGATAACCAGTTTTAGCATTTTGTCTCTTACTAAGTGAGCATCATTTAACCAAATAAATACAGAAGGACGAGACAAAAGAGTTTGCAATGTGAAACCACAATAAAAGAATGAAAGACTAAACATACATGAAGAACATAATTTAAAAAAAAATGAATAAAATAAATAAATTAATTAAATATCTTACAAGTATCTAAAAAAAATTGAATAAAAACCGCAAGTCGGGATCTTCAACGTATAGATACAGATACAGAATGTAGATCGAAATAAATGTTCATTATAATAATAATAATAATAATAATAATAATAATAATAATAATAATAATAATAATAATGCAGGAGTGGGAGAACGACGAAGTAAAAAAAAAAGATTTATGAATGGAGAAAAACTGGAGTGCGAGTCCGAGGAACTAAAATTAGATGGAAAATATCATACATTCATAAAACAAAAAATCAACAAAACCAATAAGAGAATGATCCAGTACTTGCAGAAACTCTGAATGTATTGAAATCATTATCTAAACAAAATAAATGAACAATTAAAAGATGAAAAAATATGCTAATTTTAAAATAAAAAAATAAATAAAAAAATAAGTATCTTATTTTGCGTCTTAATTATCATCTTAATTTGTCCAGATAAAAGATACTTTCTTTGAATCCTTGTACTTCATATAGATGAGTAACTTTTTGATAATAACTTACACTTGTATTAAAGCATCCTTCATCATTTTATAAAACGTACATCGTTAAGCAATCATAACAAATAAAATACCTTTACTCACGTTATGAGTTATCATTTCACTCAAAGATCTATCCATAAATATTAATTGATATATCTTGATTGCTTCACTTCACTTAACCCGTAGTCTGCGCGACCGTTGGGGTACCACAGTCGACCTGGCAACCAGCTCTCTCCATTCCTCTCGTCTTTCGGACAGTCTCAAGGCTTCGCAAAGCCTCAACCCTGTCCATTCTGGGATGTTATCTTCTCATTTTCCTTTGTCTGCCTCTCGTCCACCCCCTCCCATGAACTGTGCCTTTTAATACTGTATTGGCCAGCCCTGATGACCGAGAGACATGCCCATACCACCTTAGTTCACTTCTCCTCACAGTGGTCAGTAGATCTTCGTGGGGCTCGATGGCTTTCCTGACTCTGTTTCGAACTTCCTCTTTGGTGATCCGGTCTTTAGTTTTAACCTATTTATTTTAGGTCGACTGAATCGAAAGCCTAAGGCTTATTTAAAACGCTCTCGAGTCCGTTTCCTGGGACTATAACCTGTACTTGGTGTCTTTGGGGATCAAAAGAACGCTCCCACAGTGGGGATCGAACCCATGACCTCCCGGTCGCTGGGCGGTCTTTGTTGGAGATACCGAGGAGTCTTCGGAAGCATCTCATTGTCATGGCCTGTATCCTTCTCTCCAAGTCCACTGTTAGTGTCCATGACTCGCAGGTATACACAAATATGGACATGACTAGGGCGCGCATCAGTCTGATCTTTGAACTGAGGGCAATGCTTCTGTCCTTCCAGATGGTCTTACGTTTTGTGAGCGCTGTTGTTGTTTGTGCGACTATTGCGAATATTTCATGCTTGGATCCTGCATCTGTGACAATTGATCCTAGGTATTTGAAACTGTTGAAGGTTTCTAGCTTCTCGTCATCAGTTTGGTCTTCTCTGCACTGATCTGCATGCCGAAAACTGTGGCGGTTTTGTCTAATCGATCCACTAGGTTCTTTAACCCTTTTCGCTTCCGACTTGGCCATCTATGTCATCGGCAAAACGTAAGTTCTATAGTTTTGGCACAGCTGTAAGTTACCTTCCCTGATGAGGGTGATAATGAGTGATTTCGTCATGGTTTGTGCCATTCCACTGTCTGCCAGATCTTGTTGCATGTGGTTTTCTCTTCCCAACCTGCCAGCTCTCCTGGGATGTTGTCCACTCCTTCTGACTTCCCTTTCTTCAGCGATCGTTATGCTGCTTCCTCTTTTTCACGAAGGATGGGGTGGTCGTCGTTGTTGGGTGCTGGAGGGACGTTCGGGACTTCAGGGCCCCCTGTGGTTTTGTAGTTGTAAAGCTGTAAGCAGTATTCTGTCTATCTCTTTAGGATGTCTTGTTCCTCCGTTAGACATTTCCCATCTTTTCCTGGATTGTGGTGGTTCGCACTTCCTTTATGCTAGTCATATCTTTCACCAGCTGGCATGCTTTCTTTGCTTTCTTGATTTATATAAAATGACACACAAGCAATATCTTTTGTTAATGATATTCAAGGTATACCCTGATTTTAAAAATAAAGATTGATTTTTTTAAAGGGCTGTTATTCACTTACCCACGACATGATATGTTTGGTATGTAGTTTTTTGCATATTTATGTATAAACAATTAAATGCGTGTTTCTACAGTTTATAAATCAATACATAGTACACATCCCATTTCCAATTCAAATGTACACACATACATGTATACATGCTGGTATTTGCCCAATATAATACATATAGGAAATATACATTACCGTACATTTATTGTATGTAAAAATGCTTGAACAGTTTCATTGGAACGATAACAAAACCATGTTGCTAGGATGCATTCTTAGAATTGGTTAGTTACTAAGTAAATGCTTGACTTGTAAATCCATTTGCCCTTTTTTATTTTTAAAGATCGCAAGACGTAAGTTTTCAAGTTAAATTCTCAAATNGGGCATGCGTATACGGGAGCTTACCGCGTTTAAGTGAGGTTAGAGGAGCAAAACTTCAAAGATGGCGTCGTTTTCGTGTTTTTCGTGAAGGAGTAGCGGACATTTTCACCCGGTAATGCAGTTTATATTTATATTTCTGTTAAATGAATAAGCCCTTTCGGCTCTACGTTGTTTGTGCTCCCCTCGTTTTTTTTGTTTCAATGCCGTAGACGTCGAATAAAAAAGTTATTGAAGCTAGACCGTCGACAAATGTGTTGTTTAATTTCTTGACCTTCGATATGTTGGATGTTGGAATATCATTTTCTCTCATAATAAACAGTATTTGTGCATGTTTACAGTAAAATATAACATAAATCACAATTATTTTATTATCTCGACGCGCTTTTATGTCTATTAATTTATTTAATGCCGAATTATAACGGGTTTACACCCATTTTTGGAACTAACTTCCCTTTAAGCCCATTTTGGGACATGACTTCCAAATGTAAAACAGCTTTTTCCTATGTTAGATTGTTGTATGCGAAATAACTGTCGTGAATGAATTCCGCATTGGTGCGAATGTTTTGGAAAACATTTTCACTTGAGGAAATCAAGATCGAGTTATCATTTTTTTTTATTTATTGTTATATTATTAATTTTTATTTTTATATGTTTTCTCACATACTTAACGGTAACATTTAGTGTGTGTAATATAAGACATTCGACGGTATTATTAACACAGTGTAATTCTTACCTGTTTATTTTAACACATATGAACATACTTATGTTTGAATATGCCTCAAACGGAATACTATATGCTTACTAAAAGGAATACTTTGCTTACTGTTTCCAGATAGCAAGACGCCAGTTATAAATGTTGAGGATGCCAATATTTAAAAAAGACGGCGTAACGAAGTATGTACCGCTCTAGAAAGCGAAAGGCACATGAAAACCCACCAATCAAACAAAAAAAGATAACGTCGAAGTACCACGCCAGTTAAACACACAAAACAATCACATATGCGTGCAATATAAGTGTAATGAAAAACAGAAAAGGGTAAAGCCGGTTCGATACCATTATAAGGTTGCTGTAATCAAATACTACCTTTATTGCGATTCGGAATACATGGAGCAATTTGGAATACCCGACACCTACTTAGAAGATGCATATCGGTGGATGTTTTTTATGCAAACTTAACTATTAGTTGTTTATTTAATACAATGACATTTGACGCGTTTTACCATAACGATACTGATACACGTATGTGACTTTGATGTGACACATTTTGGACGACCTTCTTTATAACTAATTATGAGTTGGTCACTATATAATAATCGCAAAAAAAATTGTAGTGGATAGAAAGATTTGTGCAAATGCAAAACACGATATAATTCAGTAGAAGTGATCAATATATACATGTATTTTTCTCTTATATACCTATATGAAAACATATTATTTAAGATTGTTGTATTGAGGAAATAAAGTATTGGTTCACTTAGGTAGATTATTTCGCTTGTTCCTAACATTGTCTTCTAATCTTAAGTAATGTTTATATGTCAAATGCACAACGAATTCATTCCAACCCAAATCTTTTTTGTATCATGTATGTAAGTGCTGAATACAATTGAAAATGTATGCAGAGACATCGCAGGGAGAAATGACGTAACACAGATAATGGTTTATTTTCATAAAAGAACGTGAGAAACTAGCATCATGACATATACGGAACAAAACGTGTAATTAAATAGCACTCATAGCAATTATATGTCAGACTTGTCTATGTAGAAATAATAAAAAAAACAAAAACACTAAATACATCAGCTGTATATTTGTTTGTTTGGTTCGTTTGTTTTATTTGCTGTTTAGTCCGGCTCTGTTAAAGGACTCTTTCTTGCATATTCTACATTTAAACTCATGTGGTCAACGAATGGGGGCATGATATCTCAGTCCTCCGCTTATTTTAAATTCTTAATTACATGTACTGCAACAAAAGATGCACTTATGTTCGCCCTTTTACCTTCATCATCTGAAAAGACAGTAAAAGAATGGTTAAAGAAAATTTCTTATCAGAATAAGGTCGACACGTCATAAAATACATCTAATTAATTAAAATATTACTGAAACGGCTTATAAACATTCTATTATCTCGTACATCAGCCACCCACAACCCATCTTCTTTGAAATAAGTGAATTGATTCAGTTGGTCGGCAGGTTTTTTGTACAGCATTTTTTAAATTCTACAGTAAAATGATTTAGAAAACACTTATATTGCACCACATAAAATGCTATAAAACTATATTATTAAAGTACACATTTAAACTTTATTAAAGATGGGTAGGTATATTTCGTGTCAATCTCTTTCACATATGAAAGAGCTGTTTGCCATTTGGAAGTCATGTCCCTAAATGGTCTTAAAAGGAAGTTAGTTCCAAAAATGGGGGTTAACCCGTTATAATTCTGCATTAAATAAATTAATAGTCATAAAAACGCGTCGAGATAATAAAATAATCGTGATTTATGTTATATTTAACTGTAAACATGCACAAATACTGTTTATTATGAGAGAAAATGATATTCCAACATCAAACATATCGAAGGTCAAGAAATTAAACAACACATTTGTCGACGGTTTTGCTTCAATAACTTTTTTATTCCGACGTCTACGGCATTGAAACAAAAAACCGAGGGGAGCACAAAAGTAACACTGAAGTACGTAGGTATAAGTGGTTGTGCATCATATGATACTATGTGTCCTCACATGGTATTATGGGTTTATCATGAATTTTGTATTCATGATTGAAATATATATAATATGTTAGTACCGGTATTTCATTGAGACACAGTTTTCTTTCTACACTTTCAAATCACACTTTACATCTCATTTCGAATATATTTACCATACTTTTCGATATAAAATATAAGTCATTCTGTGTTATGCATTTATAACAAACGGGCAAATATCCATAGCCTATTCTGGCTTTCAGGGAAGATTTCCAGACAGGATTTCCGCGAACCGACCTGGTTACCATGCAAGATGGAATGTATTACGTTTTAAGAAAGTGTACACTGTTTATTCTGGAACACTGGCTTATGCAAAACCCCATGTAAAATGTTGTGTATCAATATTAACCTAAATCTCGTGATTTTACGTAAGTATATCAGGATCGGGAGCACACAGGAAGCGGCTATAATTACATGATATAAAATATATATGTGTGCACATAATGCAGTATGAACCGAATTATTAAATATACATCCTCTATAAGCGAGAAACACCTGTCTAATATAAAGGGACATGCACACTATCTATGATGGCGAGAATGCGAGAACGCGATAGTACGAAGACGACAATGCGACTGTGCGATGACGACAGTGCGACAATACGATGGCGACAGTGCTATAGTACGATGGCGACAATGCGATAGTGCGATAATACGATGACGACAGTGCGACAATGCGATGTCGACAGTGCAACAATACGATGGCGACATTGCGATAGTACGATGGCGACAATGCAAGAACGCGATAGTACGGTGGCGACAATGCGACAATACGATGACGACAGTGCGACAATTCGATGGCGACACTGCGATAGTACGACGGCGACAATGCGATGATACGATGGCGACAGTACGATATTACTATCGCATTGTCGCCATCGTACTATCGCACTGTCGCCATCGTATTGTCGCACTGTCGCATTGTCGTCATCGTACTATCGCGTTGTCGCATTGTCGCCATCGTACTTTCGCATTGTCGCCATCGTATTGTCGCACTGTCGTCATCGTATTGTCGCAGTGTCGCCATGGTACTATCACGTTCTCGCATTCTCGCCCTCTGGATTTTAATGTGTAACCACGATGGCCCTAACGGTATTCCGTAATCTATTGATTGGGAGAGGTGGGACTGGAACTGTCGTATCCGATCAACATTGCTAAAATGACGTACGATGGCTGATTGCTCCAAAGTTCGGTTAGAATCGTTGCAAAACCCAATGCTACATCATTATAATTTTCAATATGGCAGAGCTAGACTTTATTCGTTCGAGCCTACTGACGGGACATTTCTCAAACTGTTTATTAACTGTTGATGAACGGTAATACAGGTCAAAACAAGATTGACAAGAACACCGGAAAAAAAACACGTCAGTTAAGATGAAGCGCTATTCAAGGGACGCTACCTCTCGACCCTCAAATTTTACAATCTCATCACTGTTAGCTCCCTTGTATTTTGTTTGCAATTAATATTCACAGATCTTGAATAAAAGGATAAAACAAGTTGAATTACGATTCTCAGTTATAGTAATCCGTACGGCGTTCCGTTAGCGCACTCGTTGTTTCGTATTGTCGACCACTGAAATACAAGGACGAAAACGCAAGAACTCGATACGAAGGAGCGAAATAACGATGCGAGCACACGAGATCACGATGTGAGAACACGAGATTACGATGCGAGATCACGATAGTATTATCGCGATCTCGCATCGTAATCTGGTCTCTTCGCTTCATTATATCGCGTTTTCACATGATTTTTTCATGTATCGAGACCGATATATTACTACCGCGCATCGCATTCTCACAATCACACATCGACTTTTCGTGAATTCGCAGCGTGTTTTCGCGTTCTTGATTTTTTTTTGAAAGGTCGATAATCACGATACGAGGTTGCGACATACGCGAAGCTGCAAGTATTCGATGCGAGATCGCGAGATCACGATGCGAGATTGCAAGAATACGATGTCAGATCGCGATAACTATTGGACTGATACATCGACCACCTGACCGACTTACCGACAAATGAAGTGATATCTACACAGCTACTCTTTGTCTACTGGTAGTAGGGTATGCACGCAAATGTTATCAAAGCAAATATCGATATTACTGCTCATTGAAGATCTATTATACCAGTAACTCATTGGAGAGAAAAGCTCAGCGGACAGTATAATTCAATCGAAAGTAGTGCTCGGTGGGGAGAATAGCTCAGCGGACAGTATAATTCAATGAAAAGTAGAGCTCAATGGAGAGAACAGCCTAGCGGACAGTATAATTCAATGGAAAGTAGAACTCAGTGGAGAGTTCAGCTCAGTGGACAGTATAAAACAATGGAAAGTACAGCTCAGTGGAGAGAACAGCTCAGCGAACAGTATAAATCAATGGAAAGTGAAAATCAGTGGAAAGTACAGTTCAGCGGACAGTATAATTCAATGGAAAGTAGAACTCAGTGGAGAGTTCAGCTTAGCGGACAGTATAAAACAATGGAAAGAAGAGCTCAGTGGAGAGTACAGCTCAGCGGACAGTATAATTCAATGGAAAGTAGAGCTCAGTGGAGAGAAAAGCTCAGCGGACAGTATAATTCAATGGAAAGTAGTGCTCGGTGGGGAGAACAGCTCAGCAGACAGTATAATTCCATGGAAAGTAGAGCTCAGTGGAGAGTACAGCTCAGTGGACAGTATAAATCAATGGAAAGTAGAGATCAGTGGAGAGTACAGCTCAGCGGACAGTATAATTCAATGGAAAGTAGAGCTCAGTGGAGAGTACAGCTCAGTGCACAGTATTATTCAATGGAAAGTAGAGCTCAGTGAAGAGTAAAGCTTAACAGACAGTATATTTCAATGGAAAGTAGAGCTCGGTAGAGAGAACAGCTCTGCGGATAGTATAATTCAATGGAAAGAAGAGCTCAGTGGAGAGAACAGCTCAGCGGACAGTATTATTAAATGGAAAGTAGAGCTCAATGGAGAGAACAGCTCAGCGGAGAGTTTAATCAATGGAAAGTAGAGCTCAGTGGATGGAACAGCTCAGCTGACAGTATAATTCAATGAAAAGAAGAGCTCTATGGAGAGAACAGCTCAGCGGACAGTTGAAATCAATGGAAAGTAGAGCTCGGTGGAGAGTACAGCTCAGCGGACAGTACAATTCAATGGGAAGAAGAGCTCAGTGAATAGGCTCAAATGACAGTATAATTCAATGGAAAGAAGAGCTCAGTGGAGAGAACAGCTCAGCGGACAGTATAATTCAATGGAAAGTAGAGCTCAGTGGAGAGTACAGCTCAGCGGACAGTATAAATCAATGACAAGTAGAGGTCAATGGAGAGAACAACTCAGCGGACATTATAATTCAATGGAAGGTAGAGATCAGTGAAGAGTACAGCTCAGCGAACATTATAAATCAATGGAAAGTAGAGCTCAGTGAAAAGTACAGCTCAGCGAACAGTATAATTCACTTGAAAGTAGAGCTCAGTGAAGAGTACAGCTCAGCGGACAGTATAAATCAATGGAAAGTAGAGCTCAGTGAAGATTACAGCTTAGCGAACAGTATAAATCAATGGAAAGTAGAGCTCAGTGAAGAGTACAGCTCAGCGAACAGTATAATTCACTGGAAAGTAGAGCTCAGTGAAGAGTACAGCTCAGCGGACAGTATAAATCAATGGAAAGTAGAGCTCAGTGGAGAGAACAGCTCAGCGGACAGTATAATTCACTGAAAAGTTGTTCTCGGTGGAGAGTACAGCTCAGCGGACAGTATAATTCACTGGAAAGTAGAGCTCAGTGGAGAGAACAGCTCAGCGGACAGTATAAATCAATGGAAAGTAGAACTCATTGGAGAGTACAGCTCAGCGGACAGTATAATTCAATGGAAAGACGCCCAATGGAGAGAACAGCTCAGTGGACAGTTTATTCAATGGGAAGTAGAGCTCAGTGAAGAGTATAATTTAATGGGAAGAAGAGCTACGTCGATAGGCTCAGCGGACAGTATAATTCAATGGAAAGACGAGCTGTGGATAGGCTCAGCGGACAGTATAATCCAATGGAAAATAGACCTCAGTGTAGAGAACAGCTCAGCGGACAGTATAATTCAATGGAAAGAAGAGCTCAGTGAAGAGTACAGCTCAGCGGACAGTGTTAATCAACGGAAAGTAGAGCTCAGTGTAGAGAGCAGCTCAGCGGACAGTATAATTCAATGGAAGGTAGAGCTCAGTGGAGAGTACAGCTCGGCGGAAAGTATAAATCAAAGGAAAGTAGAGGTCAACGGAGAGAACAGCTCAGCGGAAAGTATAATTCAATGGAAAGTAGAGCTCTGTGGAGAGTACAGCTTAGCGGACAGTATAAATCGTGAAAAGTAGAGCTCAGTGGAGAGTACAGCTCAGCGGACAGTATAAATCAATGAAAAGTAGAGGTCAACGGAGAGAACAGCTCAGCGGACAGTATAATTCAATGAAAAGTAGAGCTCATTGGAGAGTACAGCTCAGCGGACAGTATAATTCAATGGAAAGTATAGCTCAGTGGAGAGTACAGCTCAGCGGACAGTATTAATCAATTGAAAGTAGAGCTCAGTGGAGAGTACAGTTTAACGGACAATATAATCAATGGAAATTAAAGCTCAGTGAAGAGTACAGCTCAGTGGACAGTATAAATCAATGGAAAGTAGAGCTTAGTGGAGAGTACAACTCATCGGACAGTATAATTCAATGGAAAGAAGAGGTCAACGGAGATCAGCTCAGCGGACAGTATAATTCAATGGAAAGTGGAGCACAGTGGAGAGTACAGCTCAGCGGACAGACAGTTAAAATCGCGAAAAGTAGAGCTCAGTGGAGAGTACAGCTCAGCGGACAGTATAATTCAATGAAAAGTAGAGGTCAACGGAGAGAACAGCTCAGCGGACAGTATAAATCAATGGAAAGTAGAGCTCAGTGGAAAGTATAATTCAATGGGAAGAAGAGCTCCGTCGATAGGCTCAGCGGACAGTATAATTCGATGGAAAGAAGAGCTGTGGATAGGCTCATCGGACAGTATAATTCAATGGAAAATAGACCTCAGTGGAGAGAAAAGCTCCGCTGACAGTATAATTCAATGGAAAGTAGAGCTCAGTGAAGAGTACAGCTCAGCGGACAGTATTAATCAACGGAAAGTAGAGCTAAGTGGAGAGAACAGCTCCGCGGACAGTATAATTCAATGGAAAGTAGAGCTCAATGAAGAGTACAGCACAACGCACAGTATTAATCAACTGAAAGTAGACGTCAACGGAGAGAACAGCTCAGCGGAAAGTATAATTCAATGGAAGGTAGAGCTCATTGGAGACTTAAGCTTGGTGGACAGAATAAATCGTGAAAAGTAGAGCTCAGTGGAGAGTACAGCCCAGCGGACAGTATAAATCAATGAAAAGTAGAGGTCAACGGAGAGAACAGCTCAGCGGACAGTATAATTCAATGGAAAGAAGAGCTTGGTGGATAGGCTCAGCGGACAGTATAATTCAATGGACAATAGACCTCAGTGGAGAGAACAGCTCAGCGGACAGTATAATTCAATGGAAGATAGAGATCAGTGAAGAGTACAGCTCAGCGGACAGTATAATTCAATGAAAAGTAGAGGCCAATGGAGACAACAGCTCAGCGGACAGTATAATTGAATGGAAGGTAGAGCATAATTGAATGGAAGGTAGAGATCAGTGAAGAGTACAGCTCAGCTGACATTTTAATTCAATGGAAAGTAGAGCTCAGTGGAGAGTACAGCTCAGCGGACAGTATAAAACAATGGAAAGTAGAGCTCAGTGAAGAGTACAGCTTAACGGACAATATTTTTTTTTTTTTTTTTTTTTTTTTTTNATCCATGCATTCAATTATATAGACACAATCATACAGTTCACACACACACAGACACATACACAAATGCCATGTTATGATACAAAAAAGGAAACATGTTTGTAATTCAGAAAAGTATAAACTTAAATCAAACATTTGGACCTCAGACGATTATAAACATTTATCAAACGACCATGTTATTCAATATTTTGAGCAAACAACACAATTTACAATAACACTATTCTATTGGTTACAATAATACACGTTAATCAAACAATCATGGTATTCAATATTTTAAGCAAAAAACACAATTTACAATAACACTATTCTATTGATCAACAAAAAACAAAACAAAAAAACGGACAATATAATCAATGGAAATTAAAGCTCAGTGAAGAGTACAGCTAAGCGGACAGTATAATTCAAAGGAAAGTAGAGCTCAGTGAAAAGAACAGCTCAGCGGACAGTATATTTCAATGGAAAGTAGAGCACAGTGGAGAGTAAAGCTCGGCAGGCAGTATATATCAATTGAAAGTAGAGCTCAGGGGAGAGTACATCTCAGCTGACAGTATAATTCAATGGAAAGTATAGCTCAGTGGAGAGTAACGCGCAGCAGGCAGTATGTATCAATGGTAAGTAGAAGTCAGTGGAGAGAACAGCTCAGCCGACAGTTTAATCAATGGAAAGTAGAGCTCAATGGAGGGTACAGCTCAGCTGACAGTATAATTGAAAGGAAAGTAGAGCTCAGTGGAGAGAACAGCTCAGGGAACAGTATAATTCAATGAAAAGAAGAGCTTGGTAGATAGGCTCAGCGGACAGTATTATTCAATGGACAATAGACCTCAGTGGAGAAAACATCTCAGCGGAAAGTATAATTCAATGGAAAGTAGAGCTCAGTGAATAGTACAGCTCAGCGGACAGTATAGATCAATGGAAAGTAGAGCTCAGTGGAGAGTACAGCTCAGCAAACAGTATCATTCAATGGAAGAAGAGCTCAAAGGAGAGAACAGCTCAGCGGACAGTTTAATTTAATGGAAAGTAGAGCTCAGTGGAGAGTATAATTCAATGGAAAGAAGAGCTCAGTGGATAGGCTCAGCGGCCAGTATAATTCACTGGAAAATAGACCTCAGTGGAGAGAACAGCTCAGTGGACAGTATAAATCAATGGAAAGTAGAACTCAATGAAGAGAACAGCTCAGCGGACAGTATAAATCAACGGAAAGTAGAGCTCATTGGAGACTACAGCTCAGCGGACAGTATAATTCACTGGAAAGTAGAGCTCAGAGTAGAGTACAGCCCAGCGGACAGTATTATTCAATTGAAAGAAGAGCTCAATGGAGAGAACAGCTCAGCGGACAGTTTAATTAATGGAAAGAAGAGCTCATTGGAGAGTATAATTCAATGGGAAGCAGAGCTCAGTGGATAGGCTCAGCGGACAGTATAATTCAATGGAAAGAAGAGCTCAGTGGATAGGCTCAACGGAGAGTATAATTCAATGGAAAATAGACCTCAGTGGAGAGAACAGCTCAGCGGACAGTACAAATCAATGAAAAGTAGAGCTCAGTGGCGAGTACAGCTCAGCGGACAGTATAAATCAATGAAAGTAGAGGTCAATGGAGAGAACAGCTCAGCGGACAGTATAATTCAATGGAAGTTAGAGACCAGTAAAGAGTACAGCTCAGCGGACAGTATAAATCAATGAAAAGTAGAGGTCAGTGGAGAGAACAGATCAGCGGACAGTATAATTGAATGGAAGGTAGAGTATAATTGAATGGAAGGTAGATATCAGAGAAGAGTACAGCTCAGCGGACAGTTTAATACAATGGAAAGTAGAGCTCAGTGGAGAGTACAGCTTAGCGGACAGTATTAAACAATGGAAAGTAGAGCTCAGTGAAGAGTACAGCTTAACAAACAATATAATCAATGAAATTAAAGCTCAGTGAAGAGTACAGCTAAGCCGACAGTATAATTCAAAGGAAAGTAGAGCTCGGTAGAGAGAACAGCTCAGCGGACAGTATAATTCAATTGAAAGTAGAGCTCAATGGAGAGAACAGCTCAACGGACAGTATAATTCAATGGAAGGTAGAGCTCAGTGAAGAGTACAGCTCAGCGGACAGTTTAATTCATTGGAAAGTAGAGCTCAGTGGTGAGTACAGCTCAGCGGACAGTATAATTCAATGGAAAGTAGAGCTCAGTGAAGACTACATCTTAACGTACAATATAATCAATGGGAAATTAAAGCTCAGTGAAGAGTACCGCTAAGCGGACAGTATACATCAATGGAAAGTAAAGCACAGTGGAGAGGACGGCTCAGCGGACAGTATAATTCAATGGAAAGAAGAGCTCAGTGGATATGCTCATCGGACAGTATAATTCAATGGAACGAAGAGTTCAGTGGAGAGTACAGCTCAGCGTACAGTATAATTCAATGGAAAGTAGAGCTCAGTGGAGAGAACAGATTCTTATAGAGCGTGCTCAGTGGAGGTTAGATCGCACTGGAGATTCTTGGAGACTACAGCTCAATGGAGACGGCGCTTACTGTTAACTCAAGTCGACATGCGAGTATATTCAAGAGAAAACTACACATAAAAAAGAGTTCTGTTGAGTTTAGACTATGCGTGATGGAGACTACAGCTCCGTGGCGATTGCGGTTTTGTGGAGAGTATAATTTAGCGGAGTGTACAGCTTTTTGCAAAGTACAACTTAATGTAGTGTACAGTCTTGTTGAGAGTACAGTTTATAGTGGAAAATAACACTTTAGGACAGTGCAGCTCTATGAAGAGTGTAAAGCTCAGTGAAAAGAACAGCTCGCTTGAGATTATAGTTGTATTATGATTATAGCCCAGTTGAGAGAACAATATAGCGGAGAGTACAGCTAAGTTGAAAAGTATAGCTCCATAAAACTCGGTGGAGAGAAAAAGCGCTGTAGAAAGGACAGGTCAGTGGATAGTACAAATCATTAAAAGTAGAGCTGAGTGGAGAAATGAGCTCTGTGTAAAGCACAATTCCGTTTAGAGTCTCGTTTGAGAGTAAATCCAAATTTAAAGTGAAACTCAGTAGAGAGTAACACTCTCTTAAGAGCACAGCTCAATGGAGAGCACAGTTCGATGAAGTGTACCTTTCAGTGGATTGAGATTTCAGCTTTGACTTTGTAGAGAGCACAGCTTTTTTTTGGGAGTGGGGGGGGGGGTAAAGCTCATTTTGATGTAAACTACAACTACATAAAGATAAGTAAGATAACAAATGTGACGATAGTAAAACTTAATCCCAGTGACAACATCCTCAAAACAAATGTTCTGGTGTCCACTGTGGTGAGTTTGTTCATGTAAAAATTACCGTTAGTGTTAGTCTTATTTATAAGACGTGCAAAGAATTTAGAGATACTTTTAATGGGTATGACTAGATACCGAAAACAGTACTGTTTTCGCGAAAACAGTAACATGTACCGAAAACGGTTAGAAATTCCCACCTTTACATCGTGATAGTGGCGTTAAACTATGATTTTGATGAATGTTTACAACAACAGTACGCATTTAAATGATGCTTTATATTACATATTACTATTTACAATAAGCATTTTACTACTGTTTTTAATGGAAGCATTATATAATACGAGGACATGATACCGAAAACAGTAAATTTACCGAAAACAGTTAGATTTCCCACCTTTACATCGTGCTATTTCCGTTAAATCATGATTTATATTTGGGTGAGACTTCCCGTAGTCACATAAGAATTTTTTTATTTTCCGTTCTCTTTGTTCTTCTGTTAACATCTCCCAAAGGTCGATGGACACTTGGTGGTGTTTAAATTGTTCCGTCAATCTGAAATTTCCCGTACCTCGCACGGCCCTACATCTCTCCATTTTTTCTCCCTCAACGATCTGCTCTACCTTTGAAATGAATTTGCTGAGGTCCATCAACTTCCATTGCGTAGCAGTTTTTAATATGTGNATAAATAATCCCAGCATAAGGGAATTTTAATCACAGCATAAAGAAAGACATTTCATGCATAATGTGCTAACCTTTCCTATAAAAGACGGTTTGATTACAAAATCATGTAGTGTCGGTACCAATTTGTTGACAAAGTAAGGTAGAAACTGTTTCCCTCGGACATTTTTATCTTTTGATGTTATTAATCTCTTAATTCTTTCAAGTCGTACATTGTAAGTGTCCACATCAACTGCTTTAATCAATCCATTTTCGCAAAAAACAAGTTCATTAATTTTTTTCCGGTCTGACATTGGGTACCCTACCTTGTCTTCCATGTACCTGTTGTTGTTTTCTTTGAGGTGACGGTCGCACAACACATGTGTAGATTCAGTGAGACACCTACTTATAGCATTTCAAAGGGCTGTTTCTTCGTCTGTCCCTACAGTCAATTTCGAGATTTCGGTGTCGGTTAATTCATCTGCTACATCGTGTAAGAAGGAGCTATACGCTTTCGTAGTGGAATTTGTATGTATGAACGTTGGTCCAAAGCAGATGGGGGACTCACCAGTCGATCTGTTCACAACAGAGATATCTTTATGACCGGATAAAGGTAATAAAACCTTGCAGATAAATCCCTTAGGGCAATGGCACATAACAGTTGCGTAATTGGATTAAAAAAACATGTATACCGGTATTAAACAATGGTTTCACACCTGACAGATAACTGTGACAAATAATTAACACTCCAAAAAACGCTTTAAACCCCTATATTCATACAAACAATTGAAAGGGTTTGACAACGACGGACGAACAAACAAAGAATTCAGAGGTTGCATATTTTGTTATTTTAAAGTAACACATTTCTGTAAAATAATAAATGATGTGAAAGTATTTCTACGTAAATGCAAATAAATTAAAAGTAAATATAAAATGTGAAAGTCTCAGAATATTGTTATAGTCAAGTACGGATGTCAGTACTGCGCAAAATTCTTTGCTATTGACAATTAATTATATACGCAAGAACAATAAGTCGTTGTTGAATTACACAATTGAGGGACAAATGCGGACCATACATATTTAAGTATATCTCTTACCTCACACAGGATACATCTATCCGTACATATGAACGAACACACGTTACACTTGTCAATTGCCATTGTAAGTCACACACACGTTATCACAATGTATTTGAACAGTATTAAGAAGGATTCAAGACTGATTGGTTTATTTACCCTCGGAGCTTCGGTTAAAAACCATTCNAAATATAAAATGTGAAAGTCTCAGAATATTGTTATAGTCAAGTACGGATGTCAGTACTGCGCAAAAATCTTTGCTATTGACAATTAATTATTATTTGTGATAACAACAAAAAAATTATACCAATCATGTTCTTTAGTTTTTCTCTAATTACAATCCATTAATGATAACAGTTTGATATTTATAGAAAATGCAAACACAAAAGAACACACGAACCGCTACTTTAAACAAACATTGCCGACTTTGCAAACTAATATATTAAAGCGATCAATTATGACACCCATTTGGTATGCTGTTGGTGGTTTCTTGAAATAGTAAATTTCATTACAAATGAATAAAAAAGTATTGGTTATGTATTATCGATATCTATTTATTGCTAACATGTTGAATACATACTGTTATCGTATATTTGTTCACTGTTTTCGGGCGTACATTTTACTGTTTTCGTATATTAAAAAAAATGAATGTGGATTTTTTTTTATGAATATAAATTTGATTTAAAAGTTTTAACATATATGTTGAAATATCTTTAAACTACTATTCTGTTTTAAACCATGCATAGGAAAAAGCGATGTTTTTGTCTTAATTTTCACTGTTTTCATATAATAAAACACTGTTTTCGGTACATGTTACTGTTTTCGCGAAAACAATACTGTTTTCGGTATCTAGTCGTACCGCAATACAAAACCTAGAATAGAATACAAAAATAATAGAATATACAGAAACAAAAAAGCAAAACGGTATTGAAAAAAAATAAATATAAAATAAACGTCCAGCAGAATTATACACAAAAAAAAAGATAAATCTACTGCATATGTTTGGTTAGAGGTAAGCTTTAAAAGTATGGCCATAGAAAATACACGAAAAGAAAAATAAACAAGAAAGTCATTAATAAATTATTGTTGATCTCAAAATTTGTTGATTGTTGTATTCTCTACTACGATTAAACAATCATTATAATAACATGTAACTTTTTTCAAAAATTCAGGTATTTGTAAAGAAATTGATGACATTGTGTTAACGTAGTCCATGTTTTTGACACTAATAGTGTATGCTGTAGACAAGTTGATCGTAACTAAATTATATGTAAAATCATATGTATGACATACAAATATATAATGTACGTTAAGTAAATAAAAATTATATAAACTGTTTCGGATACATCACTTCTTCCACTTCTTTGGATACGTAAGATCAAACGTAATTCGCAAATAGATAGATATTATAAGTGTATTGTGTTAGCAATTAAATTATGCTTAGTGTGTTCGACAAATAAATTACTGTTTCCAATTATATACTCATTAGCAAATATAATCGTATTATGATCATCTGAATAAAATCATAATACGCTTTATTTATACCCGATGAGTCAAGCAATCCTTTAACGTATTAGTATTAGTGTAAACATATACACTCTGTTTAAGCAAACGACGCAAATACATGTATATCTGCACATGTAATATTAACTCATATAATTGAGTTTCTTAGTGGTATGTAACCTAAAGCACTTGCTGAATATTATGATTGGCTAATCGTCGGCTCCTTTGACGAAACACATGTTGATGACGTCATAATAACATCACGCAAAATGGATGACACCATGAAATTTTAGACAAAGTGAAATCGACTCAGTATTATGGTCCCATTCAAATTCAAATTCATGCAGTCAGGAAAACAAGCATCTGGAATGTTTCGTTCGTGTAAGCTCTTTATATCCGTTGACGGCCGAGGATTATTGTCCGACGCTGCGGCGATTTCTGTACCCATGAACTTTGACGGGTACGAAAGTATTTTGAATTCAGCGAAGAGACTACTGGTGAAGTTTAAAGGCCTTCAAGAATCACAGGTCCAGATCGATAATTTGTTCTACTACAAAAAGCGCGCGAGGTCAACGCGTATGTCTCCGCAGCTTCTGCTGACGTCAACGCATGCTTTCAAGGCGCTCGCAGAACATCCCAGCGGTGAAGTTCCAATAGGGGTGTGTTGGCAACCCATAAATCTCCATCTCACGGTAAATGAGTGTGTATGTAAATTGGACAGTTCTGAATGTTAAGGAGAATTAATGTGTCTACTTTCACTTTNTTTTTTTTTAATTTTTTTTTTTTTTTTTTTTTTTTTTTTAACCCTCAATTTGGAGTTTTTGAGTTCCATTTGGGGAAAAAAAGTGGTTATTTCAGTTGGGGAAGCTTAAATTGTCATTCAATTTCTTATTCCATTTCTTAAACATGGTCAAATAATTTAGTTGATAGTAACAGTATGTAAGAGAACACTTTATGAAGGAATCATACAGTCAATTAGTGATTAACGGCAAGCGAAGGACTCAGAGTCTCATATCAACCTATAAAACATGAACTTACCAGAAAAACTATTGTACCACAAAATGAAAATGTCTTGCCTATAAAAACATACTACTTATGTATTACTTGTGATTTTAAATTTCCACTTAATGACATTTGTTTACAGTTTCATGGTACATGCCATTACCTTACAACTTTGGTCTTTATTGGAAAACTTTTCAAGTACCAGGGGTTGTCTCAAGCTTTCTTCAAATAGGTCATACTGTTGTTAATCATACCCCGCGTCGTGATACCATTTTTGTATTGAAATATATCATCTTATCGTCATCAACATTATTTATGCTTAAATTACTTAAATGTACAGTGAAATTTTTATCTTATTGTCAGCAAAATTATTTATCCTGAAGTAACTTAGATGTAGTTGAGAAATTTATATAACAACTAAATAAAACTTTAATAAAAGAACATGATTCAATGTGGGACAATTGAGGTTAAATAGAAAGAAATAATTGGCATAACTAACTATAAATCACAGTGAATCATTTATTAGCATCACAGATGTATATCATTACATATTAAAAAAATAAAATAAAAACATATAGCAGCAATTTTAGATGAGGCCAATAAAAAACACATAAGTAATGCTCAATTGGTTATTTTTGGCTCGGTTACTACTTAAAAGATCCAGGGTACTCTTTAAAGTATACTATAATGTACCCCAGGTACAGAAAATATACTGAAATGTACCCGAGAAAACTAAGGCTAAATTGGTCGTTGTCTCATTTTTAAAAATTAATTATGTTCATATTTATGTCAATATTCCTGAAAAACGTCTTCTAAATTATTGAAACTCATATTCAAAAAAGCATGTTGAGGCAGGTTTTGTTCAAAGAGAATTCTGTTTCGTATTCAGTACCGCGTTTTACGACATCAGATTTTGGGCGGGAATAATACTCTGGTTCAGTCTATATTGGCCAGGTGCCTTTAAGTTTGTTTTTTCTTTACCAAGGTTACATTTAGTATACTTAAGAGTACCCGGGGTACTTTTATCTAGTACTCGAGTTGACAATGACCAATTGAGCATAAGTAACTGACAATCATTGCATATAAATCATTATCAAACTAGAAAATAAAAGTTGAAAAATGTAACTACAGTACACTCCACGCGTTTTCCCCAAAAAATGCGCTCCCTCCGCGGGTTTTTTCTGCTAGCCAGTGTTCACGCGGCGTTGGAAAGCGAGGTGAACTCGANCGACTTGTACATACGATATAAATAAAGACAGCGAATTCAATAAGTATTTTTTTCAGTTAATAGAGTTTAATTCATTGCTAGAAGACCATAGAATACCCTCTATAATGATACTTTTTTATTTGTTTGCAGATCGAAATTTTCTCTTTTCAACGAAAGCATTAATTGACCAAAAGAGATGCATTTAATCACATTATTAACGGACCACATCATTTATCGAAGAAACTGGTGTGATCGTGTAGAGCGAACGCCAAGAAGAAGAAGAAGATCACATTATTAAAAGTGTGAGCAGGTACTAGATACGGATAGAGCAAGTATTGATAAGAAACCTTGAAGCCAAGTCATGGAATGCGACTAATGCAAGAACAAATATTTCCTTATGCAATGCCACTGATTTATTTATAAATGCTTTTATTAAAGAAATCAGTAAGTTAGTCATATACACGCCGGGTATGCGCATACTTTGATGACGGATTGCACTTCGATGACCGAGAACAACAAAAGCCACGCGCGAGAGGTGAATTCTTCAGCTTTTTTGCATGTATGTTCTGTTCATTTGGTTTTCAGACACGGAATATTGTTTGGGTGATTAATGGTATAGCACTTCGTATTGCGAAGAAAGAAATTCGCGGAAAAACGGTGAATTATAACAAAAAGCGATAACATTCCATCGAAAATCAGCATGAATTGGATGATAATTACATATTTTAACAAAATAAACATACTTGGAAATAAATCAAGAACGTTATTACTATTTGAAATGAAAGATCAATATGTCCATTAATGTTACAACATGTTACATTTTAGTTTACTTACGTATTTGAGGAAATTCAAATGTTTTAAGAGTCGCATGCACATTTTTCATGGGCACTTCGTTTACCGATCATCTCAATGACAATGGCACTTTCATTCCCGATTGCTGGACACGTTTCTCCAGATATAACACACTCTTTTTAGTGAATCAAAAATGCAGAAATCGCTATGGAATACTGTTATAGTAAGCAGGCAATAAATAAAAATGTATGTATGTACTAAATTAAAAACGATTTACCGAAACATTTTCTTAACCCTCTTGACTATGATTATGATTTTGTATAAATGTGAAAGATAAATGTGAAACAAATTCGATATGTCTGATGAGTACAGTCTATATGACCATATATTTTCCAGTTTCTGAGTCACCCGACCGCCGGATCTACGCATAGTATACGAGCTTTAACAGTTTAAATTACGTTCTTTGTATCAAAACGGTTGATCTAAAGCATGTATTTTTATGTCCTAATGAAGGTATTACGGCCATTTATTATATATTTGATAGCATGTCATGAATAATCACTGTGCTTAAACTGCCTCTCAGAGATTAATATCAGCATGATATTATTGATTTTATTGAGATATGGTTTAAATGTAACTTACCGCGATTGTATTGTTTCTGCTTTTTTTCATTTTGTATTTATTTTCAAAACAAGATGTGACAATCATGAGAACACTTGTATACCGCATGCTAAATTCTCAATCGCTTTCTTCATCATAGTAGGGGAAAATATCCCCGACTTGGGCCGATTTTGTTACCGGTGTTACACTACCCTGATATTTCACATATCTATACCTAACACCTTACTCGATCTTTTTAAGATGGGAGCAGCACTGTCCGATAAGTATTTGTTTCGGAATATGAGTTTCCATGGCAACAGGTTTAAAATGGTGGGCACTATTTAAAATCAATGTCAGTCTGGTCGCATGTGTGATTTTAATGTAATTTAATATTCCATATTTATGAGGGATAAGTAAAATGTATTTTAAATTATATTGTTGTCCATTTTGTCCTCCTATATGGAATACCATGGCAACCAAATTCTCATTTCTCCCTATTTTTTCACTTTTTTTATGGAACACATATAATTTTAATCCTTCTTTCTAAACAATAGATGATTATCTGGTCTTAATCTTTGCTTAATTAAATACTCAACAATTATGTCAATAAATTTGGACACACATTTGTTTGCTATGGTTAACAGAATATTCATAAATAAAGCCAAAACTCGGTAACTATGCTATATAATTTACTTACTTATCAGTGGTTAAAGAATCAAATTTTCCAATAATTGCCAATAGTTTTGAGTTTATTCACTATACAGTTTTTGTCTTATTATTCATATAAATTACATATTTAGGGGACTGTTGATTCCCTTTTATTAATAAATATCATTGAAAATGTTCTGTGTTGCCATGGTAACCACCCTAAATTTATTAAAAGTTCGATTATGTTAAAACAATTCCCGTTTGCAAAAAAGCATTTTGTAACCGCACATTTTGATAAGATTTACATAAACTGTAGTGTAAAATTATCGATTGAAGAAATTCAAATATTTTTTTCAGTGGTATTGTTCTCAAAGATATATCATATTTATTTATGATCTATTTTAGAATTAATCGTTTAAGGCTCTAAAGTAGTGATGTTCCAATTCTTATGTTTGACAAAAATGAGAAATTCTGTTTATATAATAGTAAACAATCCAAACGTTAAGCGATGTTAACAAGTAAAACATTGTTTCAAAATATGGTGTATATTACTACAAATCATCATTTTCTATCAGGTAGTTTGACACAATTATGTTTATTCGACTCTTGCATTAAGTAACTTTAAATGGATGTCCTTTAAAAAAATGGGATTGATTTTAAAGTTTGAGGACAAAGTAAAATATTTGAATTAATTCTGTTTGCTAGTTTAGTTAGGCTTTTCGCCGTTTTCTGTGGTCAGTTAACCAAACTTACCATTTGCATGGGCTTCTTGGTTTACCAGTACTGCACAAGCTTAAACCAGTAACTGTCCTACTTGAAAAAATGCTTAGCGGAGCATGGCCGTAAGAAGGATTTCATTACCAATCCCCACTTCTCTGATATGTAAACCAACGCTTTTCCAAGAGTTCGAAAGACCGACCAAATAGAGAAATGATGAAAACAAACAATCCTTGAATACCAGACATGTTGGAGGTACAGTTTTAGTTCCTTGACATGTTCACAAGTAGCTGGAATAGGATCCCATATGTCACATTTAAAGCTAAATAAATCAATTATATTGGAAAGCAATTAGGTTTGCGAGATGATCACATAATGGTATTTTACTACGTATCAAATACTGCATGCGGTCTCACACCTTTTATATTTGTTTTACAATAATTGTCAATTTTGTGACTGCGGTTTGAGACACATGTGATGTTTATATTAAAACATGCCAAGACTTTAGTCGTTTACTTAACAGATATGGTCCGACAGGGATATTGATACAACCCATACAATGCCTCATTTATAGCACAAGTCATCAAGTAGGGCCTTCATATCTAATCGACTGTATTTATATGCGATTATTGCGAAACTTTCATGTGGTACTGCATAATAAGGCGTCAGATAGTAAACATAATTTAAATAAAAGATTGTTCAACCAGTGAAGGTCGACATTTTGTATTGAACAGTAGGAGGTAGAATTTAATGGAAACTTTGAAACTTTTGAATACTTAATTATTACTAGTGTTATTAATCGGTCAGAATTTTTTTAGTCGATTAATCGGCTACCACAACTGAGTAAATAACCGATTAATCAGGATTTTCGTAAGTGAAGGAAAACTAAGCTTAAAGTAAGTTTTTAATGATTTGAGCTGATTTAATATACAGCAATTGCAATGACATTTATATTGAATATACTAAAGAAACTGATACACTCGCACACACACACACACAAGTTGCACGTTTCCTCTTGAGTAGAATGACCATTAGTTCAACAATATTCAAGCTTAAAGTTATTTTTTTAATCAGAAACACCTTAATGAATTTACTTAAAAAAACAACAACAACAACATATTAACAGCATACAAATTAAGATAATATATTAACAGCATACACATTAAAATGATAGGGTCCCCCTACATGAAAAGTTGAAAACCATTTGCCCAAATCGAGACAACTTTTGCTATTGAATTCTAATTTTAATAACAAATGAATACGCTCATTTGTTACAAAAAAGAAAGAAACTTCTGGAATTTTGAAAAGAAAGACAACTCGGGTTGAAAAGTATAATTCGTTGACGAATTGAAAATCTTTGTCGACTAATTAATCAGCGGGCTATTGTCGTTAATTAACTGACGAAATGATTACGCCTGTATACCATTGGAATCATTTAAACAGAAGCACATTTCGATTAATATTAATATTGAAAGATAAATAATAATCATTAAAAATGATTAAACATTCACGAATACTTAAGTTTTAAGTACGTGTGATTTTTGTTATCATTTTAACATTTCATTACACATACATTGATAAAAAAAGCAATTTTGCACTGAGGCTAATGGAAGTTGGAATTTAAATGAGTTTATTATTTAAAGCAGACCATGTTTATTACGGAAATTAACTTGACAAAAAGGGTTTAATAATATTAGAACCTCTTTTCAATGTCCAACCCCATGCGACGTATAATTTAAATAATTTAGATAACCGTAAGTAAACTTTTGAAGAATGCATAATTTCGACATAATTTATGACATTTAATATACTTCAAAGGAGTGTGTCCATGTACGAGTTTAAAACTTATTTTTAATATTTAACGAGTGATTTAAATAATCTTATTTACAAATAATCGCGTGTTATTATGCAATTATGTAACTCGTTTGCTTCTTGTTAAGGCAGCTAGAAAACGATTAAACCTTCGCAAGTACAGGTCGACTATTACCGGTTACCGCCGAGGTTGACAAACGTCTTGAACACGCGGGCTGTAACGTATAGCATTGAAACAACTGCTTGTTTGTTTGTCTTCCTTATGTGGTAGCGCTTACTTTTCCCTTTGAGTGTATAAAATTAGTAGGAGTTTAAATGATTCCATTCCGTTTTCAACAAAAGATAAATATAATACAGTGAAATAAAGTGCGTAAATCTGAATATGTAAATATTCATATATCAGGAATTTTAAAAGATTAAAAAAGCAGGAAGCAAATTACCAATTATTTCAATTTTTGAGGATTCAAACTGAATATTACAGGGGCCATTTTTAGCACGGCTCAAAAATTTCTGTTTTGTTTATTTTGTTACAAGGAGAAGTAACACATTGTACAACAAGTTTGATTGCTTTATTTAATTATAATTATTTCGTAAACAGTTTCCTTACATTAATACCAAATTATGGCAAATATATACTAAATTTAACATGTGTAATACATCCGAACTACAGTAACAATTATATCATAACGTGTTACAATGACCACGATTAATTATTTTAATAGCTATTTACATGTTTGCAATACACACGTGCTCACACTTGTATTTTGTGGTGGAAAACGGGTTATATTGCATACAATTATAAATTCGTTTCGTTTAATGTTTTTATTTTATTTATTTATTTATCTTCATTAACAAAATCGTTGCATTGATTCACATAATACTATTTTTATAGATATATATATTCTGAGATATAATTCAAGTGTGTTATGTAAACACTATGATTCCGCATTATTTTTAATGTTTTTATGCAGAAAATCCAAAATTAGCCGTACAACAGATACACACAACGCAACTCTGAACAAAAAGTGATTTAAATTAGGGAAGCTGCCTTGCAACGACTAATGCAATGCATTCGGGGCATCAACCGTTTTTAAGTTTGAAATATACATTAAGACCAATGGACACATGTTTTAACTCAAAAATGGTAATTGTTCAACGGTTGTGAATATATAATCTATGCTTGTATTCGTTGATAATTCACATGTCTGATGTCGAATCAACCACTCTCTATCAACGCAGAATAAAAACGAGTTCAATACAATGTTTACAATTTGAAAGGAGTTATCGAGCATGTCTTAAAACGGCCACAAATGTGACGACTAATGCATTTTTACTATATTGACAGCCATACTGCTTGTACTAAAATAATCACAATTCAGTACACGCAACCTTTAATTATTTAAAAAATAATAGTGGCATAAATGTTATATTGGTCCTTCGACCTTTGATTATCATCTTTGCGTCTGTTTGTCTGATATTATCATACTTTTCAGAAAACCATTTTCGAAACTCGGTGCGAGGTTTAAGGTTTACTTATTCGATTGAAAAGTAATTTTCACAAAACTATCATTGATACTTGAAAAACACTTAATTTAGGTATATTTTAAAAGAAGATCATTTGATTTAATGTCCCCAATGCGCACTGTCCGAATTGTTCATAATCTGTTCATGGTCGTATTAGTTGAGTGTCGCTAATTCGAACACCTGCGTCATTGACGATTGGTGTCCTTATTTCAGTTCAGTATTTTAGCGACCATTGCAGTTAACGATACAATTTTAATGCGCATTGGGTATTGCAAACCATTCTTGTCTAACCGCGTTACTTTCCCGATATTTTTTCAACTGAGAAAACTTAAGGCTATCTCTTGCATTTGCATTTTTTTTTTTTTATTTCCAACCAAAATGAATTGAGTGCTATGAATCCTCATGTATAAATACCATGTGTATTAGCTGGCCTAAAACAAACATAACAGGGACCAGCGTTTTGATTTAAAGCATGTTAATTTAAATTGATATTTGTTGTCCGGTGTAAATTAATAACAGTCCAAGAATTTACATCGTACGATTTTATAATGTTTTGTCTTTAAGGAACAAATACTGTTTAGTATTGCCAAGTATATGGAGAAGCATTTTCGATAACAACAACATATATTCACTTAGCGTTTGCGTCCAACAGTTCCTTTTCATAAATAAAAACGAATCACCAAATGATCAATGACGTAACGCATGGCTTTAAAATAATAATTGCATGCATATTGTTATTGTACGGAATCCGGTAAGTGTCACCTGTCTCATTTTCAGCACAACACAAGACAATCAATGTAAAACAATATTGCAACATGTCGTTTGACATTGTCAACGACACACGACATTTTACCACTCAAATGTCGTTTTGGCTCTGCTGCTGTTTAGCCTTCAACAATGCAGAAATATTGATGATCATTAATAATTAAAGGGGAAATTTTATGTTTGATTCAAACACCACCCTTTCAAAATATCGTTAAATTAGAGCCCATCAATCCTGTCCCATCTTAGGTTTTACATTCATTATACAAATTCATTCAGACAAGCGTTATTTGAATCTTATTGAATTATATCATTAAATGCAGACCAAGGTACTTTCAATGTTACAAGATCAATGCTTTACAATGTTAAGGAAAGGTATTAACGATTAATTACTACGTAACTTTAAAACCCCATTTATATCGACCATCATTATCTGAGTCATCTGAACAAACGTCAATATTCATTTTTGAACTTTTAAGTGTTTGATAAATATATAATTTCCAAACATTAGCATGTGCTCATGCAGATGTTTATTTTATTGTCCATTTAAATACGGCGGATCAAAGCAGAGTATAATGTGCAAATATGACTTGTGTTTGAATGTTCAACAATGTTGTATATTCGCTAACAAATTGTGCTTACCTATCAATGGATCATAAACAAAACAAATTGGATCATAAACAAAACAAAATGGATCATAAACAAAACAAAAGGTTATAACGCATCCATGTCATGCAAGGCAAGCCTTTTTATCAAATCGATTAAACTAGCAGATGTCCGGTATACAGGACGAGGGAAAAAAATAAAGCCAATTATATTTTGATTCGATTCAGATTTAGTTACTTCATAAATAAACTGCGGGGGTCTAGAAGCTACACGCAAATATAAAACTGACCTATACAAAATCGGTTTGGATTAAATTACCTCGTAAATAAACTGTCATGCACACGGCAGGGTTAAAAACTTTGTTATTTTGTCCTTCGGGTCATTTGGATTGGACGATGAGTCATCCTATCATTCGTGTATTGGATAGTTTCATGAAACTTCCTTACGTGAAATTATTTCAACAGTTTAAAATTCGGTCTTCTTAATGAGCCGTGACGGTATTAGCTTTGTGAACCAATAAAGTGGCGTGTCGATGGTATTTTAATTATGTCTATTACCTTAGGTTTTCTTTCGTGGAAGCACGAACAGTTTTGATGTAGATAGTATCCAAATATAGAATCACACTTCAAACAATATTTACGGCCATGTTTGCACATTATTGAACGCAATATGTAGAATAAATTAATATGCATTTTAGTTATAAAGACTTTTACGACGCATCAGCCCCGAGTGCGTGAGATGTTTGCTGTACAGGGATATGATTCAATGACACAATTAGGTTACCAACATTCGCAACGTTCGTTCAGCAATTGTCCGATTATTTCCCCAACCAACTGCAATTATCGTTAAGCAAGTTTGTGTTGTTGTTTCAAAGTGTACTCACAGATCATTTCCCGCCTTCACAAGATTGATTTTTAAATTACTAAATTTGATAAATTAATATCTATTTAACAAAATAAGTGTAATAAATCATAAATAGCACAAATAAAACGTAGTTTGCTTCAATTGAATTCAAAACGAACAGATTACAGCTATATTTAAACGTATACTCGTATTTTTTGCAGAGCAACAAAACATGAGTCAGTGCAAATCTGAACAATAAGTGGGGATTTCCAAACCGTGTACATTTCTTTTATACGTGAATGAGTTTTCGACTGTATAACATAATTTGTTTTGCAACTCTATTAGACTTTGATTCTGTTCATCTGATTCTATTTCTTCTACACTGTTATTATTGTTGTTTATTCATCACCTGTAACGCACAAGGGCGGATTTGATATAAATACAAGTATAGTACATTAAACGAATTATTTAAAGTGAGAATATATATGAGGAAATGTGCTATAAAACTAATTAGGTTCCAAAATTACACATGTACAAATACTGGTAACATATCTCTCCAAAGTGCACTTGAAATAGCTGCCTTATGGGTGTTTATGTCGGATTAATTTACAGCAGTTACGGAAGTTTCAACGAATAAAATTACCCTTATTATACTTATAGTTTATAAACCCGGCAATAGACACAATTTTGGTCGATTTCGGTACTCCGAAATTAATGTTCACTTATCACGCGATTATGTCGATTATTGGTCTCCGTTTGTTGCTTTTATTGGTCATTGTAACTTACAAATAAACATTTAAATTAGGTAGCGGACATTTTAAATGGTTGCGTGCATACCTTATATATCCACATCCCATTGTTCTTTCTGACCGTAAAGGTCATTTTATTATTATGAAATGAATATTGTTTATACCTGTATTAATTAAATGTTAATAAATCCAAATCATGGCTCACTAACGAGTATGTTTTTTTCTCAATCCTTATATGCGACAAAATAACATATAAATAAAAAATATCGCTTGTGTTTGTTCGACCCCTCGAGTTGAGGTTTATTTTCACATTCATTTTTGCGAATTTGTATCTTCTTATCTATAACATCATGTTTTATTTACTCAATATACTTTGCTTGTTGCATTTATATCGTCTATAACATGTATAAACAATGAGGTAAAGGAAACTAGTTTTTGTTGACATTGTCCGTTTAATGGAGCAATGAGCACATGTGGTTACAAAGCTTATGTGGATAAACTAAAAATTGTTGTAGCATTTGAACTTGTTTGCCTTCTAAACTGTGATTGTGGAAGGATATAATTAAGGTCATGTAATCATGTGTTACTCTTACGGTTGCTGACGATCATAAATTTTACGAGACAAGGTCAAACGTCTGTTGTCTCTCGTCAATGAAAGACTATACCGTTCAACTGGTATTTACATGAAAAGTTGGAAGATCAATTTCAGAAAATTATATTGCTCACAATGGATACAAAGCAATTGTAAACACGGTTCCCTCGATTAAATTTCGAGATGTATATTTTCACGACACGCACAGTTGTAGAAATAATACGTTGAATGATGTTGCATGTACATTCAAAACTTATTGTTTGTAAGAAAATTAATCGACAAATAGGTTCTCGTCCGAAATTAATGTATTGACATACGTACAATTGGTATATCCATTCAATAAGATAATGTTTGCTAATATGAAAATTGTAACAAATGGTCAACGGTAAACTATAGTGGATAAAAGGCGACTTATACTATATGTTTGCTATCTCAATTTGGTGTGTTTGTTCCTTTATCAAAGTCAGAGCAATACCCATTTATAAATAACGTTCATTTGAAGTGGATGATAATAAATATAATATTGAAAAAGAAACATGGCCCGTTTAAGAATAATGCCCTTACTTACAATGTCTTATAATTTATGTTTTGTATAAATCAGTCGCCTTAATGAGCTGTGACGGCATTTTATAATCTTATCCATATAATACATCATTAAAAAAATATCGACGGTATTAACCGTTTCTATAGACACATATGTTCCCATTTCAAGTATATAACAGGCAAGTTTTAGGGTTCATTTTCCCGACATGGTTGGCAGCTAATTGACCATGTGTACACCTTAGGGTCACTATGGCCTTGACCTATGACCCTTTAATCTCCCTAAAAGTATTTACCCATTTATAGTTATAAGCAACTTTATTACCAACTTATTTTCAAAATGCACAGGCATTCCTTTTTTTTTTTATGGAAAAACAAGTATCGCAAATTTGGATCTGTTAGTATTGACAAGAACTGAAGAGCTCAAATATATATCAGTATCCTCTACAAGTCATATTCAACAGCATATCGAAACGAATTTAACACAATTTAAGTAATAATTAAACTCCAGACGATACATATCTACAGAAGAAAACACGCGTGTAATCATGCGCTAGTTACAGTGGAAAGACAAAAAGAAAACTGCTAGGACGGTACAGAACAATACAACAAAACACAACATCGAAAATGATTAAAACTGTCGTCAACGCCTGGGTACTTTCTATGCAGTGCATTGGGGGAACATTTTCAAAAGTATGACGAATCTGCTTCTTAGCACATAATTAATCACCCTATACGCAGATGTTAATATACATTTACATCCCGTTGATGTTCTAATTAAAATCAATCAAAATGATAACTAAAACAGCGGAATTGCAACACTTTTAAGGCAAAAATGATATAAAAAACACAAGTGCCAGCTAGGTATCTACTCGTTGAAATGATTTCAAGATTTGCATGGTACAGAGCCAGCTCCAAATCACCTTCGTGCATCTCAGGAATGGTGTGAAATGCCAGAATGTAGAAAACTTTGTGTTACAAATATTTTTATTTGAGATCATAATTTTAAAATTAATCTTATATAATCATTACATCATGTGTCTTTGCAGACAGAAAAAGAAGACAATACCTTTTGTAAATGGACCAACATATGAATAAAATACTAAATTGCAATTTTAAAGTGTAGTTGTGCCGTAGATGGTTGACAGTTGACTGCGGCGTATTTCATAGCCCAAGCTTAAGTTCTTTCATTACTTTTAAAATACATAGGAACTAATATATAATAAAACCTAGCGCCAAGATTTAAACTTAAGTCTTACAGTGCCTGCTGTCTCTTCTATTGAAGCGTATTTAAATGTGTTTTATGTGTTCACAATTATTATAAGAATCTATTGAAACAAAAAAGCACGCTTAACTATAGAACCAAAAATCATAAAAATAGTGAATATTTGACCTTTATCGCTTAATTTGTGACCTTTTGACCCCCACTGATGACCCTTACCTGAACATACCCAAACAAATATTTAATTGAGGGTCACCAATGTGTGACACATGCATATTTACAAACTATTTCTTAAAAAGGTTTCAATTTATTGCACAAAAATATAACAAAAATGTCTGAAACTAAAAAATATCCAAAATATTGACCTTTGACCTCTGACTGTGACCTTGACATCATGAATTTACAATGCATATGTATATTATCGTCATGGCTAGTATATTGAACAGTTACATGCCAAGTTTCATGAAAATATTTCCATTAGTTTAAAACAATATTAGGCAACACTTAGACAAGTGGTAAATTCAAATTTTAATCGCACTGTTGCCATGGAAACGCTGATTGTAGTGCTTTATAGATGTACCCTAATGCTGCTCTCATCTTTATTTACATTGCCATACCATACACTTCGATATATGAAAGTATCTTTCCAGTGTAAAACAGGTAACAACATTTTGTAAAATTTCCCCTACTACTATAGCAAGTAATATTATTTTTTGAATGGTACCGCTTTTAAAACCGAAAGTAGGATTTCTAGACGTATACGTCCTTTTCGAAAAACGCAATTATTTTTGAAGTTTTAGAGCGCAAAAAGACGGATTTCTACCTTGTAACCTTCAGATATATTCTAATTGGCATAGATAAAATATGTTTCTTATATATACTTGAATTTACTATGCCGAATAAGGTGTGTGGCTTTAACAGATTGATGGGGATTCCCAACATTGTTAATGTCTTGTGTACATGCAGAAGTTCTCTGTTGTACAGCAGAACATTATTTGCAATTGAACAAAACTCTACTTTCGTATATTTTCCGAAACGACTTCTTCTGAACTTAAATAATAGTTTTTGTATTCATCAGCGCTTTATGTGGTGTTAAAAAAAGATAATACGATCGTATATACTCGTTTTTAATAGTATTTACATTTTGTTTTACGTCTGATTAACTCAGACGTTTGATAACATTTCCCAGAAAGTCCAAGATATTAGTACTATTTATGTGTAGGGATAGAATAATTTATCAAATATATTAAAGCTGTCAGTTGTTTCTTTTCCCTACATAGTCTGAATTCACAATTGTATTTTTCAGACAACCCTTTAAATGCGTTTACAAGATTAAGCGCA
The DNA here is from genome assembly GCA_007657795.1 of Dreissena rostriformis. Taxonomy (NCBI): domain Eukaryota; kingdom Metazoa; phylum Mollusca; class Bivalvia; order Myida; family Dreissenidae; genus Dreissena; species Dreissena rostriformis. The sequence continues at coordinate 187,936 of VMBQ01000545.1, read as the reverse complement.
ACAAATGTTGGCTCTAGTTGTTGACATTCTTTGCTGCCTATCAGTGTTTCTGTTGTTAACGTGCGATTGTCTGTGCCGTGTGCTGTCTCGTCTCCCACGCTAAACGTCTCCTCATGTTTGTTTTGTGCATGCTCATTTGACTTTTGTATTTGCTCATCTGCTGATCATCGTATTTGTTTGCATAGTTTTCATTTTGCTGCGCTTGCTCTATAATTTTCGATTGTTTTAAATTTACCAATAAGGATTGCTAATGCAAACAATCGGCCTTTTCTGTCACTGCTACAAACAAAAGAACCGCTGTCACCGGGGACGCAGAAAACATTTTCATCAGATCGACTCGCAACAAAAATGTATTTGTTTGATTCACTTAAGTCACATTCTGACAGAAATCCCAAACCAGGTGCCGATTTTGCTCCCCAAATGTGAACTGGCGATCGATTTTCTAATATATACCCGTTTAGTTCTGCATGTTTCAAAATATCATCTTCCGTTCGAAACCGTGTTTCGCAATCGTTTTGCAGTTCCTTAGCGACATTTACTGGCACGATATCGAGCCAATCCCAATCATGTATATATTCAATATGTCCTAGGATCTTGTCGGAAACTTTGAGATCACCAGACTGTAAATGTGTAGCTACATGGCGAGATATTAGAGCTTCCAGTATGGGCTCTTCCTCATGGACCTGCTGATTTTTTTGTTGGAAAGGGTTAATAGGTGGCGATAAACCGTTGCACTTATTAGCAAATCCTCCTAACGTAGCCTCAATCTGAGGATTCGAAATTGCATCGCCAGCTTGCCAATATCGTTCTAAACTTCCGACAAAGACCGAGTATTTGTCGAATCCATAAGCAGCAATACTTTTTATAACCTCATTTGTATACTCACTTTTAGATTTTACAGCTGTGTCATCGATGTATATCTTCAGTCGTCCGTTGTTTTTAAAACAGGCAAAAACACCTTGCACTTGAAGAACATGAGCGATGATCTACAACGGCAAATGTATATATCCGATCAACATATATATTAAGTTAATATTAAACTGATTGCGGAAGGTGGTATATGTTTACAAAAATGTTTACAAAATAATAAAAGTCATGTGAGTCATTAAGCCTGTCAACCTGAACATAAACACTGTGTTTTAATTCGAATCGATGTATAAATAAATGTATATAGACCGGTATCAACAATGTATATGTAGTATGCATACGTTGTGTACGTACTTCGTCTATATTTGAGGGATAGTTGAGATTGTCATTTGGAATCAATGGTCGCTCATCACCAGGTACCTCACTGTTGTTGTACGCCACTCGAATATGTTGATAGATGTCTTTCAAGGTCTCATTTAACTCACCTACATTATATGGAGAGAATATATCACTGTCACATGTTTTAAGATTTGCATAAAAAATTTGATGTTTACTCAAATCAAAAACAAGTCCATTAAAAACATACATGTCTTCCGATCATCCGGTCCAACGTCAGCCTCTGTCGCAATTTGCTCGAACAATTTCCTTAGTACCAAAAATGCAAATCTTTCAAGAAGATGATCTACAGCGTCTTGCATATCACTTTCCGAAGCGTATGAGACCAGCAGCTTGTGTAACGTTTGCATATCATTTGTACAAGATTTATCACCAATTATTAAGACGCAAAATACCAAGCCCTTCTCATGAAGTTCTTCGAAACTATGAGCAATTGCATGGAGCTGCTTATATTCAATAACAAAAACGCACGGCGCATATGTACACTGTATTGTGTTCAAAATATCTTTCATTTAAATGCGACAATCCATTGAAGTGGCAAACTGAAAAATGTTCGATTGCCTCATGGTTGTAAACAGATAAGCATCTTTAGACAGGAATACTTCTGTGTCGCGCTCACTGAATCTTGTTTTTGTTAGATGTTTTCTGCATATCCGTTCAATATCCTGAATTGAAGTTCGGCTGTATGTATAAGCAGGAAGGCCGGCAACATCAATCAGGTATTTGTCGAAATAGTTTATCAGTTTCTTAGCATCTAAAACAATGCAACAAAATAACTTAATGATGACTCTCATTAATATTATTAAGGAATATGTTTAATAATCTTTTGTTAAAGTTGGATTTTATCGCCGTTTTCAAAAGTTGTCATTCATAATAATCACATGCTCTGGCAAATCTGGTTTACCAGTTCTGACTTATATCACGGCTGTCAGTTTATTAACTCACTCTTGTTCTGGTTTAGCTGGTTGGAGAAAGGCAGCAGAAATACGTTCATGACCAATTCCCATACACCAAGATCCTCGGATTTGTATTCCAGCGTTCGACCAAAAGAGCTAGCCAGCCCGGTTTAAAACATATTCTACTTCTTCTATTTATATGTGATCAATACCTTACAAACTGCTTTATAAGGTGTACAACGCTGTTTATACTTTATTTTACGAAATATATAACGAAATTTTCGTTGATTTTGAGCGTTATAGAGGCTTTAAATAAATACCACAATAACGCCATGGCTCTGGTGTGGATTCCATGGTTTCAAAATGACTGTTATGAACTACGTCTAAATAAAAGCCTTGAAGCTTTTTAGTGTGTATTGCTTACCATTTTGTCAACAGCTGTCGTTTCTGAACTAACCTGCTTTATTTGGATACAATTAATTGTTGATTTATTTATTTGTTCTTGATTTGAATATGCATGAGTTTGAATATATGCATATCAATAATAATATTCTAATATTGTTACTATTTTGATTTATTTCGTTCTTTTCTGGACTATATCTTATCCTTATGGTTGTGGTTACATTGTGCATACAATGACATTAAAGGGCGCCACTGCTGACCTCACGGATGGCGTTTATGAAGCTAGATTGTCCAGCTCCAGTGTGTCTTGTGTCGCCTATAACTGCTATTTCGGTTTCTTTTGCGGTCGTTCCAGTTATATCAGAGTTGCTGAAATAGCGACGCATTATTATACTTAAAAAAAATAACACTCCATGTCAGTCTCTTTCTCAGCGTTTAACAAAAATGTAAGCAAACCTTGGGTATAACAACATTAATAACAAATAAAGGACACGTATATTATACAAGTAAAGCACACAAGACAACACTAAGGTTTAACTTGCCAACTTCTAATGTAACTACTGAAGTCCGCGCCTGTGGTTGGCTGACTTTCGCTTGTCGCAGAGGTGCCAACATACGCCTCGGACAACAAACCCGGTATATCCATCTCGGTTGGATATAAAATTGGTGGGGTGTCACCATCCTTTGTCGTATATGGAGGCTTGGATAGGAGGTTTCTTGGAGTGTCTTCCTTGTACGACATTGAACTCTGTTTGTAAAGGTGTCGATTTCATTAAAGATTCAAAGAATGTTCTTCCCAAATCGTGTTTTTAAAACCGCAAATTTAAGTTTATAGTGGTTATTGATAACCTAAATATATTTTGATACTTAAGAACGTATTAGACTTTATAACAAAATGATCAAAGATACCAAGTCGCTCACCTGAAAACCGACGAAACTAAAGTATTCAAAGCAGCTTTTGTGGTGTTTGTACAATAAACGTTGCTTCTGACTTTGCTTTGTACCAGAAACAATTTTTTTAACTCGGCTGATATATCATTATATCATTAGATATGATAATTGTTTATGCTGATTGCGAAAAGAATTTAGACAAAAACTGCCCGCCCCCTTGTAGCCAAGTTACATAGTTTTGAATAGCGCGTGACCCGGTTTCGAACACGGCCGAAGTAAAACTGGAGCAAATACGGTGATCAAGTTTAAAGTGTTCATTTCTTGTGTACATGATGCATTGTCTGCTGTTCAGGAGAAAATTATGTGCAATTGAATAAAACTCTTCCTTCGTTTATTTTCTGGTAATACTTCTTCTGAATTTATTCTAGTTTTTATTCATCAACGTTCAATCTGTTTAAAAAATGTGATGGGATCGTATTTACTCGCTTTAATGTTTTTAAAATATTGTTAAAATAATCTTGATCAGCAATGCTGTAAATTTATATTTATTCCTATTTATAAACGTCAACGTTCTATCTGTTTAAAAAAATGTAATGGGATCGTATTTACTCGCTTTTATGTTTTTAAAATATTGTTAAAATAATCTTGATCAGCAATGCTGTAATTTTATTTTTACTCCTGTTTAGAACTCACAATCGTGGTCAAATTAGGTCACATGCTTCATTAATGATTACTTTTAACATGCATACACTGGAATATAAAAGTGTATTTTTATTTCACGTCTACATGAAACTGATTTAAGTATTTGTCACTGTGTTATTATACAATAGTGGAGTTATCTTGCATATGAAATCCAGTATATGTTACATAAAAACGATAACACTGTTTTATATCAAAATGATATAACAAATAGATAACTCAAGTTCATAACTCAATGGCGTATGTTATTTGCATTAAATTGTTACATACGTAAATAAGTATATTTAATACATGAACTGTTGTAAGGTTCACAATGTCTATTCACCATGTATCTCAATGTTTATTCACCATGTTTATCATGTCTATTCATCATTTTTCGCATGTCTATTTATCATGTATCTTTTTTCTATTCATCATATATCTCAAAGTCTATTCATCATATATCTCATGTCTGTTCATCATGTATGTCATGTCTATTCATCATGTCTCTCAATGTATATTCATCATGTATGTCATGTATATTCATCATGTATGTCATGTCTATTCATCATGTCTCTCAATGTCTATTCATCATATATCTCATGTCTGTTCATCATGTATCTCGTGTCTGTTCATCATGTATGTTATGTCTATTCATCATGTCTCTCAATGTCTATTCATCATATATCTCGTGTCTGTTCATCATGTATGTCATGTCTATTCATCATGTCTCTCAATGTCTATTCATCATGTATCTCGTGTCTGTTCATCATATATCTCATGTCTATTCATCATCTATCTCATGTCTATTCATCATGTCTCTCAATGTCTATTCATAATGTATCTCGTGTCTATTCATCTTGTATCTCATGCCTTTTCACCATGTATATCAATGTATATTCATCATGTATCTCGTGCCTATTCATCATGTATCTCATGCCTTTTCAACATGTATATCAATGTATATTTATCATGTATCTCATGTCTGTTCATCATTTATATCATGCATTTTCACCATGCATATCAGTGTTTAGTACTCATGTATCTTACTGTCTATTCATCATGTATCTCAAAGGTCTATTCTTCATGTATCTCATTTCTATTCATTATGTTTCTCATTGTCTATTCATCATGTCTTTCAATGTATATTCACCATGTATCTCATTGTTTATTCACCATGTTTATCATGTCTATTCATCATGTATCTCATCTCTATTTATCATGTATCTCTATATCTATTCACCATGTATCTCATTTTTATTCATCATGTATCTCAGGTCTATTCATCATGTATCTCATTTCTATTCATCATGTTCCTCAAGGCTTATTCATTATGTATATCAATGTCTATTCATCATATATCTCATGCATTTTCGCCATGCATATTAATGTATATTAATCATGTATCTCATGTCCATTCATCATATATCTCATGTTTATCTATCATGTATCTCATGTGTATTCACAATGTTGATCAATGTCTATTCATCATGTTTCTCATGTCTATTCACCAAATATCTCTTGTCTTTTCATCGTTTATCTCATGTCTATTCATCATGTATCTCGGGTATAATCAATCATGTTTCTCAATGTCTATTAATCATGTATCTAAGGTATATTCAACATTAATGTCAATGTCTATTTATCATGTATCTCAATGTCTATTCATCATGTATCTAATGTATATTCATCGTGTATCTCAATGTTTATGCATCATGTATCTCATGTCTATTCATCATGTTTCTCAATGTCTATTCACCATGTATCTCATGTATATTCATTATGTATCTCAAAGTCTATTCAGCATGTATCGACATGTCTTTTCATCATGTATCTCATGTTTATTCATCATGTATCGCATATATATTCACCATGTATATCATTTCTTTTCACCATGTATTTAAATGTATATTCACCATGTATCTCAATGTCTATTCACCATGTTTCTCAATGTATATTCACCATGTATCTCAATGTATATTCATCATGTATCTCAATGTCTATTCATCATGTATATCATGTATATTCACCATGTATCTCAATGTCTATTCATCATGTATATCATTTCTTTTCACCATGTATCTCATGTTTAACATCATGTATATTATGTCTACTCAACATGTATCTCATTGTCTATTAATCATGCATTCATTGTCTATTCAACATGTATCCCCATGTCCCCATGTCTTTTCATCATCTCAATGTTAATTCATCATGTATCTCAATGTCTATTCAACATGTATCTCATGTCTATTCATACTGTATCTCATGTCTGTTCACCATGTTTATTACCTCTATTCATCATGTTTCTCATGTCTATCGATCATGTATATTATGTCGATTAATCATGTATCTCAATGAATATTCATCATATATCTCAATGTATATTCACCATGTATCTCAATGTCTTTTCACCATGTGTACTATGTCTATTCATCATGCATCTCAATGTGTATGAATCATATATATCATGTCTATTCAGCATGTATCTCAATGCCTATTCACCATGTATCTCATTGCTTTTCATCATGTATCTCAATGTCTTTTCATCATGTATCTCAGGTATATTCATCATGTATCAAATGTCTATTCACTATAAATCTCAATGTATATTTATCATGTATCTCATGTCTATTCACCATGTATCGCGTGTCTATTCACCATGTTTATCATGTATTTTTATCATGTATCTCAATGTCTATTTATCATGTATCTCGTGTCTATTCATCATGTATCTAATGTCTTTTCATCATGTATCTCAATGTTTATTCAACATGTATCACAAGCGTATTCATCAGGTATCTCAAAGTCTATTCCTCATGTAGTTCGTTTCTATTCACCATGTATTTCAATGTCTATTCATCATGTATATCAATGTCTATATATCGTGTATCTCGATGTCTATTTATCATATATCTTACGTCTATTCACCATGTATTTTAATGTTTATTCACCCTGTATCTTATGTCTATTCATCATGTATCTCATCTCTATTCATCATGTATATTACGTCTATACATCATGTATCTCATTGTTTATTCATCACGCATCATATGTCTATTCAGCATGTATCTCAACGTATATTCAGCACGTATCTCAACGTTATTTCATCGTGTATCTCAATGTCTTTTCATGATGTATCTTATGAATATTCACCATGTATCTCAATGTATATTCATCATGTATCTCGTGTCTATTCACCATGTAGCTCATGTCTATTTATCATGTATCTCATTTCTATTCATAATGTATATCATGTCTATTCATCATGAATTTTATTTCTATGCATCATGTATCTTATTTCTATTCACCAAGTTGTTCATGTAACTAATATCTATTGACGATTTATCTCATGTCTATTGACCATGTATCCCATGTCCATACATGCGGTCTTTGATTAAATCGCTTACTTCATAGCTAGACTACAATATCGATGTTATTAGGCTCTCTATTAAGCCATGCAACATAACTTGTATGAGAATCGGTCATGATTTTATTTCTACGTCCATTCTCCCTCAACATCAGATTCAAGAATAGGGCAATTGCCAGTTAATGGCCATAGTCGAATAAACCATGACTAATGGAAAGGGTGGAATACGTCGAACGTGTGTATTCGACGATAATACATAAGTTTTGTATGTACACTCAGTACTTGTAATCGGGAATAACCATGACATGTATTATTAGGTTATCTGAACTTCACTAGATCACTGAAAAACACACGGCATAAATACAAACAAAAAACGATCAAATACAAATGGGTATACCTTTGAAAGTTACACAGATTTTGTTTTAAATGCAATTACTCTTTAACTCGAAATGTTGAAAAAATGACTAATATTTCTGAGACATTTTAAGTCCAAGTCCAAAAGTTTAATGCGTAAAAGTTGTAAAATATTTTAGCACATAAAATACAAACATGGAGAAGTACAGAACATATAAGCAAGGAAATTAAACGTTATGAACATAAATGTTTGTTAAGCGATAATTGTACATTTTTTAAACAACAAGTATGCCATACACTTATGACTTCAGGTTTGAATGGGTATACTGATATCTAACACAATGAACTGAATACAAGTTCAGAGGATATAAATAGCTATTCACTATAATTGAAGTCTTTTTCATACACAGTTCCAAGGCGGTGATCCAGTTTAAATCATTACATGTTTATTGTTGGTGTTCTATTGTAAAGAAATGAATAAGAATAAGAATTTCTCATCTCATACAGTTTTTTTGGTGTTTCATTGTCAGCTATTTGGATTGACACGCTTTCAGAACAGAACAAAGCAGTGTTTTGTTATTCACATGAACCATAATGTTTTTTTTGTGTTACAATAGTCATGTACATAAACAATTGAAAACTTATGATTTTTCAGAAAATGTTCATCGGCAATTATTTGTAAACAAAACATGCATGTTTTAATGGACAAATACATACACAAGACTAATAGGCACATTTGTATGCATTAATTGACAATACAAAAACAACAAATACATGCATGTAGGAGTTCGATACAAAGGTGAGACTCTTGATTTAAAATATATGAAACGACCAGTGAATACGCAATAAAAGCTAACATAGTTGGCCTATTGTATAATAGGACCAGTCTTTGTTATGTTTCACGGGTCAAATAATAACGTGAACAAATTGTATTACATGAAATGGCTTAAACCCAACAAGATATAAACAACATAAGATATGTTCAATTTGGGAGTTGGTCTTGCAATTGATGAGATTCTTAAATAAAACAAACTTTATAGAGGGATATCTTTTGTTTTTATAGTTTACGGTTTTGAAAGTTATAATTATAGGGTTAAGAAAACAGCACACATACTTAATAATGAATAATTCGGATAAAACTACAGACTTTGTAGTGGGACGAGAACACAATAAACTTTAAGTTTAAAAAAATAAAGAAGATAAAATAAAATTACAATAAAAAAAGCATCCGTTGTCGAACCATTTCAGAAGTGTTTACTAAAATAAGTACCAAATGAGTTTTATCGATCCACCCTTAACATATAAATAACTGAAAACAATGTTTTGCAATAATTTAACAATCGCATACAAAATACAAATAAAAACGACAAAAAACATAAACACCAGAGTAAATGCTAATTATTGTTTTCCTTTTAAAAAGTCTTTGTTAAATACACACTCAATTACAAATATATACGAATAGGTATAAGCGAAGGTAATTATATATTGGAGTACAAAACACACATTGCACACTTACATACATTGTTATATAATTATATAAGCATAAGATCAGAGCAAACAAAATCAGTGACACAATTTATAAGGCACTACATGTATAAACAATTTTAAGCGAGAAACGAGGTACCTTAAATAATTTAACTTATTTGCACGGGAGTTAATTTTAAAATAATTAAAATTTAATTCATATAGTATGAAAAAAGTAGAAAGTATTTAAGATAACTGTGTGCATTCAGCAAAAATATTATGCCAATAGATCATTTCTTGCATATACGGTAAAATAATGAATGGCTATTTTTTGGATGTCTGTGTACCATGGTGGCGAATGATATACGAGTCATTTTTATCAAAGATCCGTGGCTGTTGGTCATTTGTTTACAAGTTACGTTCAACCTATATTTGTAAAGGGGATCGGGTATTGGCAAACTATACAAAATGTACTATACAATTTTAAACAAACAAATATATTACTATACACAATACATATTTACACATACCAAAAATACATAAAGACGCGTTTTTTTTCAAACTTTGTTTCTATATTCCTTCTTTATGCCACGAAAGAATTAAACAATGCTGTGAAACACATTGTTATTACGCGTAACTTAACAAATAAACTAGACCAAATTAATACATCCGCACGGATAAAAAAAAATGCAGTTAAAGACTGTTTACAAATTTCTGTGATATATAAATATATTGTCAAATCAAATGGTTTATGTTGGGTCATGAAGCAACGACCTTTAGATCAAATAAGTGATTGTTGGGATAAAAAGTAAATACATTTATACATAATTAGTACGAAGTGCAATCTAAAAGTTCGTGGTTTTAAAAATTAATTTAAACTTAAAGCATTTGCTCAAAACATGATAAAAAAAATATAAAACAGTATACATTAAAACAATGTAAAATATGACAAGCGAGAATAACATCATCATGAAAAGTTATTTGCAATAATTAATCTATACACATGGTCGTTACCGAGGCGCACTACACCTAAACTTATTTCATGAGTTAACCGTTCGCTTAAAGGATGGAACATTTAACATAAAAACTATTGGCTATTACACACGAACCATTATAACTATAACCATTATAATAACATTTGCTAAAATAAGCACTCGTTATTTTTATAGTGATAACGCTTAGTAGATCAACACAATAAAAAATACTGTTGAAAACGGCGAAATATCCAACTAAAAAAAGCAACCAAAACAAAACAAAGTGAAATCAATGCACATAAAGTATTTCCTCCAACTGATTCTTAACATTGTCTTTAAATAAGTGAAATATGTCTCACATTATTTTCATTTTTGAGTAAACATTCTCTGGCCTTATTTCTTTTAGCATAAAATGTAAATATCACGCATGATGTGTGCATGCAGAAGTCCCGTTAATGTCGTAAATACATATTTTTCGTCAAATAAACCTGAACTTAAAAAAGTACAGCACATTGAACAATCAAAGATTATAACAAAACAAACATTTTTTGTCCACTCATATGACGATAAGCAATAGAACATTTGATGAGATGCAAAGTAATTCTGAAAATCACAAAACTTATATATAAACAAATACAATAAGCAATAGAACTGTTAATGAGAAGCATGGATGTTGTGAAAAATACCAAACTAGTATATACACAAGACTAGTGTTCGTAAACACTTTGACTTGGAGGCCAGTGTTTATATTTTAAAATGTTTCACAAAATCTCGCTCGGAATAAATTAAGCTGAAACTTCAAAAATGCAAATTTACAGGCCATTTAAATGCATGTTTGAAATGTGTGTTCTTATTTTGACAATGTTTACCTATATTGGAACTTGAATACAACCATCACAATCTTACAGGAACATACTTTCCTGTTGCAATTTGGCATTTTTGACGTTCAAGTTTTTTAAGCGAGTATAAGTGATTTCAATAGTTTATTCTCAAAAACGTAATGCATCATTTGAATATGAACGAGGACTGTTATATAAAATAGTCCAAAATCTTTATATGGTACCATAAATCAAATAGTTCTTACTTAAATGAAATTTATAGCGAACAAGTACCGACAAGTTTACTCGTTTTTTAGGAGAATCAAAATAGTGAATCGGTCGTATGAACGAATCTTATCAGACTTATGGGGGTATCCAACCGTGTAATGGTTTTGTGTACATGCAGGAGTTTTCTGATGTACAGCAGAAACCTATTTGCAACTGAATAAAACTATACTTTCGTATATTTTCTAAAATGACTTCTTTGGAATATTGTTGAACTATTTTTTCGTATATTGTCGATAAAGACTTCGTCGGATTTGTTGCTGTAGTTTTTTTTATTCATCAGCGCGTCTTCTGCTTTGAAAAAAAAAGATTATGAGATCGTATATACTCGTTTTGATATTAGTATTTTCAATATTTAGGTCCTATTAAATAAGATGTTTGGTTGCAATTCCCCGAAAGTCAAATATGTTTGTACGAGTTGTGTGTCGAGATAGAAGTTATTTATCGAATATGTTTAAGCATTCACTTCTTTCTTTTCTTTACAGAGTCTGAATTCACAATTGTATTTTTCAGGCAACACTTTAAATGCATTAACAAGTTTTAGCGCAACAAATGTTGGCTCTAGTTGTTGATATTCTCTGCTGTCTATCAGTGTTTCTGTTGTCAACGAGCGATGTGCTGTCTCGTCTCCCATGCAAGCCGTCTCCTCATGTGTGTTGTGTGCATGCTGGTTAGACTCCTTTATTGGCTCTTCTGCTGGTATGTCCTCGAACATTTTGGCATAGGTTTCCTTTTGCAGCACTGGCTCCATAATCTTTGATGGCGTAAACTTACCAATAAGGATTGCTAATGCAAATAATTGGCCTTTTCTGTCGCTGCTACAAACAAAAGAACCACTGTCACCGGGGACGCAGAAAACATTTTCATCAGATCGACTCGCAACACAAATGTAATTATTTGAATCACTTGGGTCACATTCTGATAGAAATCCCAAACCAGGTGCCGATTTTGCTCCCCAAATGTGAACTGGCGATCGATTTTCTAATGTATACCCGTTTAGTTCCGCATGTTTCAAAATACCATTTTCCGTTCGAAACCTTGTTTCGCAATCGTTTTGCAGTTCCTTTGCGACATCCACTGGTACGATATCGAGCCAATCCAAATCATGTATATAGTCAATATGTCCTATGATCTTGTCGGAAACTTTGAGATCACCCGACTGTATATATGTAGCTACATGGCGAGATATAAGAGCTACCAGTTTGGGCTCTTCCTGATGGACCTGTTGATTTTCTTGTTGAAGAAGGTTAATAGGTGGCGATAATCCGTTGCACTTATCAGCAAATCCTCCTAACGTAGCTTCAATCTGAAAATTCGAAATGGCATCGCCAGCTTGCAAATAACGCTCTAAACTACCAACAAAGACCGAGTATTCGTCGAATCCACAAGCAGCAAGAATATTTATAACCGCACTTGTGCACTCGTTTTCAGATTTAAAACCTGCGTTATCAATATATATCTTTAGTCTTCCGTTGTTTGGAAAACAGGCAAAAACACCTTGTACTTGAAGAACTTGAGCGATGATCTACAACGACAAATGTATACATCCTATCAACATTTATTGTAAGTTACCGAAATGTTAAACTGATGGCGGTAAGTGGTATATGTTTAAGAAATAATTGAAGTCACGTGAGTCACTTAGCTTGACAACCTGAACATTAACAAATGCGTTTTCTTATTTGGAATCGATAAAGAAGGTTGTAAAATATTACACAGATGAACATGCTCGCCATTCTGGACTTGTATCAGTGTATATACACAACAACAAATGTTATAAGAACACGACGTTTGCATTTGGTTGTGTGTGCATTTCAAATCTATCTGCAAAATATTATTACCGGTTTGGCACTTCATATTATATATAAGTTTATATAAATATATACCGTTATCAACTGTGTATATGTATTATGCATACGTTGTGTACGTACTTCGTTTATGTTTGAGGGGTAATTGAGATTGTCTTTTGGAATCAAAGGTCGCTCATCAACAGGTACCCCACTGTTGTTGTACGCCACTCGAATATGTTGATAGATGTCTTTCAACGTCTCATTAAACGCACCTACATTATATGGAGTAAATATATAACTGTCATATATTTTAAGATTTGCATAAACATTTTGATGTTTAATCAAATAAAAAACAAGTCCATAAAAAAACCTACCTGTCCTCCGTTCATCCGGTCCAACGTCAGTCTCTGTCGCAATTTGCTCCAACAATTTCCTTAATACCGAAAATGCAAATCTTTCAAGAAGATCATCTACAGCGTCTTGCATATCACTTTCCGAAGCGTATGCGACCAGCAGCTTGTGTAACGTTTGCATATCATTTGTACAAGATTTATCACCTATTATTAAGACGCAAAATACCAAGCCCTTCTCCTGAAGTTCTTCGAAAATATGAGCAATTGCATGGAGCTGCTTAAATTCAATAACAAAAACGCACGGCGCATATGTACACCTTATTGTGTTCTCAATATCTTTCATTTCAATGCGACAATCCATTGAAGTGGCAAACTTTAACGTGTTGTATCGTCTCACAGTTGTAAACAGATGAGCATCTTTAGACAGGAATACTAATGTGTCGCGCTCACTGAATCTTGTTTTTGTTAGATGTTTTCTGCATATCCGTTCAATATTCTGAATTGAAGTTCGGCTGTATGTATAAGCAGGAAGGCCGGCAACATCAATCAGGTATTTGTCGAAATAGTTTATCAGTTTCTCAGCATCTAAAACAATGCAACACAATAACTTTATGATGACACTCATTAATATTATTAAGGGATATGTTAAATAATCTTCTTTTTGTTAAAGTTGGATTTTATCGCCGTTTTCAAAAGTTGTCAGTCATAATACTCACATGTTCTGGCAAATCTGGTTTACCAGTTCGGACTTATATCACGGCTGGCAGTTTATTAACTCACTCTTGTTCTGGTTTAGCTGGTTGGAGAAAGGCAGTAGAAATACGTTCATGACCAATGCCCATACACCAAGATCATCGGATTTGTACTCCAGCGTTCAACCAAAAGAGCTAGCCAGCCCGGTTAAAAAAATATTCTACTTGTTCTATTTATATGTGATCAATACCTTACAAACTGCTTTTTAAGGTGTACAACGCTGTTTATTTACATTATCACCGCCAATCCTAAATGTTCGTGAAGACCCTAAACCTGTTCTCGGGTATTGTTAATGTTTATGTTTGATACTTTTTACATCAATCGATTATATTCCCAAAATAATGTTCGCATATAAAGAAAGAAAGGTTGCAAAGAGATTGGGAATATTACTCTCAATAAACATGCTAATGAAAGTGTACACTAACGTGAAAAAAAAGGTTTAGCGACCAACCTACCAAGGTTGTTATCGTTTTGTACTTAAGCAGCAATAAGACCAATCGGCAAGACATACCTATTTCTTGAGTTGATGTATTTAATTCTACGACTTCCGGTTGTCTAAGTTTTTCTCCGTTGGAAGAGATCACGTGAGGAACATATGAGAGCTGAGAACTTGAGCGATTGTCTAAAACACTACCACGAGCACAAATTTAAGTAAATAATTTAAAGTCTATATAACGTTCAGAAATCAACGAAATTTCGTAATATTTTTTGTAAAATAAAGTTAACATATAAATAATCATTGTTCCTTATGGCAAAAGCCAACATATCAATGTTAGATGTGCTCTGGTAACATATATTTAACACGATACAAAATGATCTTTTTTTTTGGTACAATATATTCAACACATGTTCATGTACCAATTTAGTGTTCATGTGTCGTATGAATAGATATCGCTGTGGGAAATTAAAATGGAATTTATTGTGCGACACAAAAATAAAAAAGAACATTTTGTATTGTGTTAAATCCATGTTACCAGACCACATCTAGCGTTGAAATTTTGGCAATTGCTATAAGGAACACTGATTATTTATATGTTTACTTTATTTTACGAAATATATAACAAAATTTTCGTTGATTTTGAGCGTTATAGAGGCTTTAACTAAATAACAAAATACCGCCATGGCTCTGGTGTAAATTCCATGGTTTCAAAATGACTGTTATGAAATACGTCTAAATAAAAGCCTTGAAGCCTTGAAGTGTGTATTGCTTACCATTTTGTCAACAGCTGTCGTTTCTGAACTAACCTATGTTGATACAATTAGTTGTTGATTTATTGATTTGTTCTTGATTTGAATATGCATAAGTTTGATTGGATGCACTTTAATTATAATATTCTAATATTGTTACTATTTGGATTTATTTCGTTCTTTTCTGGACTATATCTTATCCTTATGGTTGTGGTAACATTGTGCATACAATGACATTAAAGGGCGCTTACCCTGAGTCGTCACTGCTGACCTCACGGATGGCGTTTATGAAGCTAGATTGTCCAGCTCCAGTGTGTCCTGTGTCGCCTATAACTGCTATTTCGGTTTGTTTTGCGGTCGTTCCAGTTATATCAGAGTTGCTGAAATAGCGACGCATTATTATACTTAGGGATTTTT
This sequence comes from Dreissena rostriformis, assembly GCA_007657795.1. NCBI lineage: Eukaryota > Metazoa > Mollusca > Bivalvia > Myida > Dreissenidae > Dreissena > Dreissena rostriformis. Next base: position 172,043 of record VMBQ01000545.1, on the reverse strand, counting down.
CGTTCTTTTGAACTAAAAAATAACACTCCATTTCAGTCTCTTTCTCAGCGTAAAAAAAAATGTAAGCAAACCTTGGGTATAACAACATTAATAACCAATAAAGGACACGTATATTATACAAGTAAAGCACACAAGACAACACTAAGGTTTAACTTGCCAACTTCTAAAGTAACTACTGAAGTCCGCGCCTGTGGTTGGCTGACTTTCGCTTGTCGCAGAGGCGCCAACATACGCCTCGGACAACAAACCCGGTATATCCATCTCGGTTGGATATAAAATTGGTCGGGTGTCACCATCCTTTGTCGTATATTGAGGCTTGGATAGGACGTTTCTTGGAGTGTCTCCCTTGTCCGACATTGAACTCTGTTTATAAAGGTGTCGGTTTCATTAAATATTCAAAGAATGTTCTTCCCAAATTGTGTTTTTAAAACCGCAAATATAAGTTTATAGTGGTTATTGATAACCTAAATATATTTATATACTTAAGAACGTATTAGACTTAATAACAAAATGATCAAAGATACCAAGTCGCTCACCTGAAAACCGAAGGAACTAAAGTATTCAAAGCAGCTTTTGTGGTGTTTGTACGATGAACGTTGCTTCTGACTTTGCTTTGTACCCGAAACAATTTGTTTAACTCGGCTGATATATCATTAGATATGATAATTGTTTATGCTGATTGCGAAAAGAATTGAGACAAAAACTGCCGCCCCCTTGTAGCCGAGTTACATAGTTTTGAATAGCGCGTGACCCTGTTTCAAACACGGCCGAAGTAACACTGGAGCAAATACGGTGACCAAGTTGTATGACGATTGTGAGATAAATATGGCCTCCAGTGTGTTCACAATGAACATGTTGACAACGAACTATGGACGACGGACACATGGTTATCACAAAAGCTCACCAAGAGCAGGTGTTGCAGAGAGCTAAGCCAATTGCAAAGTTGCCAACTATGCTTATATACATTGGTAATAGAAGACGGTTTGTGTTATAAATAAAAGAGTTTTCACTACAAAAAAACAACAAACAACTATCAACAATTATTGCGATCTTCATAGAAATGACATATCGTTTTTATGTACCAGCTCATACGTCTTATTTTATCCATTTTTAAAGAACTGATATATGCTTTGCATGTTCCTGCTACCATGTGCTAGAAAGTAACATTTTGACCTAAGTCTACTTCCTTTTTGTACACAGGGTATGTGTGTTTTGGCATGATCATATAGTGCCCACCACACATTGTAGGGGTTCTTGCCCTTGCTTATGTCAATCCCTAGCTTAAAGTAGTTATACTAGTTATTAACTACCAACACTTTTGAATGTTCTTTAAAGACATCAATGAATATGAGAAAAAAATATTTCTGAATTACGTATGCAAACAAGTTCAGCAACTGTTGGGAAATAATACACAAAACTGACCAGTTTGGGTATAGTGGTGTCTAAATTGTCATCAAACTCGGTGCCTTGTATCATGTCTCCCCTCTTATTGATATCCATCGGGCGGCTTCTTTTTTGCTTTTTTTCCTTCTGAAAAGTGATTGGTAATGCAATGCACATGTTTTAATTTCCTTGATATTATTCGCTTTATATCCATCTTAATTACAATTTGCATATTGAATGCATATACAATGCAATTCTACATATGTTCCATTAGTTGTATTTATCATTGTTTAAGTCATAGAGAGGTGGTCAGTTTCCTCTTCATATGTTTTGTGGGACAACTTAGCAGATCCATGAAATATGTCGCCACTTACTACAATAGCAAACACTTTCTTCAATGTCCACAAAAAACAACGTAATGATTGAATATATGATCAAAATGTGAAATATTACTGATATGTGCATTTGACATTATGTTGTTTAACACACATTAACATTACAGCAACACGGAAAAAAATTCTCCGAGAAGTATACAATCCAAAAAAAACAAAACAAAAAAAACACAAAAAAACAACAACAAACAATACTCTTGTCAACTTAAACATCTAACCAATTGTAACACATATTTTGTAAAAGTAATGGTTAAAAATGTATCTCAAAGTTTTAACTATCTCTAAAAATCGTTAAAATTAGCACTGGATACTATGTTTCTAAGGCCATATTCTCATTTCTTGCGCAATGAGACCGAATTCCTTATAATTGGGAATTTTAACGCGGAATACCTTACAAGACAAAATGTATAACTATTAAAACGTACTTAAAATAATACATGTCTGTAGTTACGCCAAATGGATATCTGTATTGAAAGTAAACACAAGCAATGCTTTATTACCATTTATTATACCTCGTGTAACTTAAATTAAATTGAAGTTTTTTACGAAGATTTCTTTTTTATTTGGGGGACAATTATGGTGGCAAAGAACTGCTATACGATAACCATATACGTTTCGAGATAATTATCACGTTTACTATCGTGTTATTAATTTTGTATCTTGTTCACGTTTGCGTTAGTTTTACTCTGTCGGTAATTTGTGTGCTCAATAAATTTTGCCTGAAAGTGCCCCATAATGAAATCATGATTTCAGTTAACAAAGTCTTAACTTTAAGTGGTAAAACAATATCAACGTTTTATGATTCAAGTTAAAATATAATTATTATAATCAAATATCGCGTAATAAAGACAAGTTGGGCAATTAAGTAGTATCAGGAACAATATCGTGTATGTTCTGTGAACATTTCTCAGACAAACAAGTATCCACGTGTAAATGTGCATCTAATTTCGTATTTCGTACCTCATATAGAATAGCATGAGGAATGGATATCTCTCGCTCAAACACCACGGGCCAGTTAACGTTACCGCTGTCCTGTGCTTCTTTCTCATTGTCTTTCTTGCATCTTTTATTTTCATGTTCATTTTGCATGAGATCCGCTGCCTCATTGGCGTTTACGTTCAATGGCGGAACGAAGGCATCTACATCGGTATTTGTGGTACATTTTAGAGGCTTGTTATGTTGTGCGGCGTTAAGCGCGCGCTCCCTCTCAATATGTAATATGTGCTCGTTACTTGGAGGCGACTCAGTCTCAATCGAAACTCGTTTTTTACATTTTTCACTGGAAACGTGAAAGTTTGCTAACAGTTATTCGTATGGACTAACTGATCACTTGTGGTATTGAGATCAGAAAAATACATGAAAAATGGATCATAAAATAAACAGCAGTCATTGTTATCCTAAGTAAAATCCGTGAAATTATATCTAGTCATATGTTTAATAAATAATATTTGCCGACAACACACGTTAACGTGTATCTTATGTGACAATTACCAATCTTTTTCTTTATATGTTTTCATCCATATTTAAAAATAATAATCTATAATGTTCTCATTTGTTTAGCTGAGATACGACGATACGTGTAACCCCAATGAAGTTATAAATTATCAGGTGTGACGATATTTATCAAATGTTTCATTTTTATGTGGCTATAACTGTCGAAGTGTTATGGAAAATTAATGTCAAGGCCATGTAAATGACACGTTCATATGCGAGCGCTCTGCCACATACGCACACGCGCATGATAATTTACCTCCGTATGAAGAAGCAGAAAAGAACCACCCAAACCACACTTAATACCGCAATAACCGGTATGCCGACTGCAAGTAGTAAGTTGCCTTCTGTAATGCCTTCCGGACCTGAAAGCCGTATGCGATCAATTGAATTGACCGTACTTGTGTTATATTACGTCAAAATTAGATGTGAATATTATAAGCATACATCACACGTTTGAATGCTGCCCTGAATACATACTCGCGTTTGTTCGTGCACGCATTTAATGAGATGAATGTCAATATAACAGTTTGTTAGCGGGATATTCTCATATCTTTCTATTTCGATTCCAATACGTGTCCATCATAACGGTTTTTCAAATACATGTATATATTTATTCATAAAGGTCATTTTTATATTAACGTTGGCAAGCTTTAATAAAGCATTTAAGTTAACCAAGGCATTTATGTATAGAAATGTTTTCTTCCAAAACAATTGTTGGAATGTCAATAACCAATATGTAATATATTGTAAAAAAATGGTAGCTTGTGTCTCTTATTGACTGAACATTCTCCAAGTTACTTCTTCATGTCTCACCATGTGCTCTGATTATGTAACGCGAAAGTAGTGCCTACAGGGATTTTACTTATGATGTTTACTCAGGAATATCTTTTAGAGGCTTATGAATCATGGTATACAATAACGGCAATCATACAGTTTGAATAGCATGCGCCAAATAAACTATTTTATAGTTTGATAGTCTAAATGATGAAAAGCATTTGGTGTGTAATACAGAGTAAATTCTCCTTCTAGTAGTTGATTTATCGCAAACATACATGTATCATAGCAGGGTGCACCTGTACCAATTTGAGAATAAATACTTTTAAATCTCTATCAATAACGATACATGACTTGGTACTACTATCTACTGGCATTATTCATTTTTATGCGTTAACATATGAGCCCACTTTATCGAATGTGTTAATAACTTCAGGTGAACATATAACAATCAACAATAAATACGATTTTACAAGGAGACTAAACAATCTACACCTAAGACATTTTGGACATATCGGTATGCAATTGGAGGTAAATCCGTTGAAAACAAAACTCTTACTTTCTGTTGTAGTCAATGATGTGTTTCCGGCGAATGGTGACGCCATAGTTGCCAAGATCGTGGTTGTCATTTCAGATGTTGTATTGTTCATTGTGGACTGAAATACAAAGCAAAGTTTTAAATATTAACCATCAACATATTAATACTTGATTACAGGAACAATTATAAATTATAATGCACACGTAAGACAAACACATCTTTCACCCTCTTACTGACATAGCTTCATCATATAAGTATACGCAATTCCCTTTCCATACTAGAAAACAAGTCCATAAAATTATTATTGCTATAAACAAATGTAAACATGGTGATTAAAAGGGACTTTTGTAAAAGCATGCAACTGGATGAAATGAGGCACACGTATTTAAAATATGAAAACGAAATATATGCGGACAAATGACAAATTTTATAGTATTAATACTATTGATTCGCTTGATTGTTTAATATTCAGCATCAAGCGCAGTTACAGTTGTTAAGGAGGGAGAGCGGGCTATGTAATCATTACAAAACGTTCAAAAATAAAACACTGCTCAAACCATGTAGTAGCATGAAATATCTACAAATGCACATGCATGTTAAAATCCGAAAGGTAATCACTTCAGCAACAAGTGAAAAACAAGTGAAAGTGAATTACTACAGAAAACTATACTAACTGATAATAATTAAAGACGAGTGGAAAGAAAGTATATACATTATTTCCATAAAATAAATTAAAATAATTATATTTTATATAATTTATTATGTATACTAACACATAATTAATTGTGTACGAATCTAAGTTAATAATAATAATGTCAAGAAAATATTGTATAAATAAAAGTTTTGCATTCATTGCTATACGAACCCCGAACCGTTGGATTCAAAAGCGCCCACTTTGGACCACTTGGGCTTCAGAATGTCAAAGCGTATTTCAAACACGTTGTTATTTATTGATGTATTGTAGCGCGCCGGCTGTTCCGTCTCTTTGTCGGGATATGTCTAAATAATCATACAACAAGTCTGATTTAAACTGCATGTAGCTTTTATTTTATTCGTAACAGTATTATTGTTATACTAGCAATATGAATTCAGTATATTTAGTATTGCTTAAAAGTTTCTGAATATTTAGAAATTGACGATAATGCCCTTGATGTTATGGACGGACTGAATTGAATAACACAATTTCTGGACCCTTTAATACTCGAGTGACCAAAAAGTTGGTCACTGACCAGTTGAACATGGCCCGACCAAGAATTCTTGGTTGCCTGCCCCAAAATAAATGATAAGCTGCTCAAAAGTTGGTCATCAATCGACAATAAAAATGGTCATGAACGCTCAAAATGACATCATGCAAAAAAACACCGCCATATTGAACTTTGAACAAAATTTTATGTAAAACAAACTATTGGCACTTAGAAAGATGGATACATCATTTTAAACAAGAATAAAACAGAGATTTCATCATATCTAAACATAAAATGTTTCATGCTTTGTTTAGTCGCTTCCGAAAATAGCTTAAACCTGACCACACGCAACGCGACGAAATGGCTGCAAATCAGAAATGTGAGTGGTCTGACGATAACATACGAGAAATGTACTAATTTATGCACATTAAAATAGATAAACAGAGAAGATGGAAAGGTACGTCCACTCAACATTATATAAACTTAATTGTGTAAACACGCTTAAATATCTTAACATAAAATTCAAGTCCAGATACAGTTACAACAACACAAAAAGTGGACTTTGCAGTAAAAGGATGATTTGTTTTTAAACAGCTATGCCTTTTGTTTGTATGATGCTCTGTGAAATTAACAAGTTCACATGCAAATTAAATCATAGCTGCTAAAATGGTCAATCCATGAGTTGTACAGAAACAGGTAAGTTAAGTTAGATTCATTATATAGTGAAATATTTGATACTTTAGTGTTCCTATATGCAGACCATATCAGTGGTTTCTACTTTATCAATAAAAGCGTTACAAAACGCTTTATAATTTAACGCCTTTCGATTGAAAAATTTCTATGAAAGGACTTTTTATGCCCCTTTAAAAAAAAAATGGGAGAACATTGTTTTTGGCCTGTCTGTCTGTCATTCTGTCATTAGGTCCCAAAACTTTAACCTTGGTCATAACGTTTGCAATATTAAATATAGCAACTTGATATTTGGCATGCATGTGTATCCCATGGAGCTGCACATTTTGAGTGGGAAAGGTCAAGGTCAAGGTCATCTGTCAAGGTCAAAGGTCAAATATATGGCTTCACAGCGCAGAAGGGGGCATTGTGTTTCTGACAAACACAGCTCTTGTTTCAAAACTTTTTTAATCTGGAATTGTATTTCCCTTAATTGTATACATTCTCTTTTGAAATGATGACATTTTTGCCAATAGTCCATTCGAAAAAAATTGGATGGACCTCCTTTCATTCAGATTAATGTGAAAGATGTTTGCGTTATTAAGAAGAAAATCCCGCAAGCATATACATGTGAAAGGAAGACAGTGGGATCCCTGAATATTATCCATGTTTGGGATACCAGCAATATGGAAAAACCAGTGTAATGTTGTGTGAATTTATGAAGCTTTGAAACTATTCGAAGCAGGATATATTGCGATATTTGGATCGAACATAAATAATTGCATTTATGTACCCTTAACAATTTTCTGGTTTACCAGTATTTTACCAAACACAACACTACTATTATAATGAGATTCTAGTACACTCTGCTTATAAATTGTTGAGCTCATCCAGGTAATGTGAAATGTTGTGCTATTTTTAATCTACCTTAAACGTCATGATGAGGTTTACCCTATTTTAAAATGTTTTTGTATTCCTTTACTTTAATGCTGTGCTCTTTTTGAATGTGTAAACCCCATAGCATATCCGGTGTAAAATCCGTCGAATGAGGCTCACTTGGATCCATTTGCGCGCCTCGTGGCTTGATTATAAATAATATATATATATAACTTTGTGCAAGGACAGACTTTTCCATTTAATTACTCATAATAAACAATCCTTGGTTCCCTTGAAGCAACAGAATATACTGCCGAGTGAATAGAGCATTCAATTGGGCCAATGCCCTCCTGACTCCATCAACCCCCTCAGAATTTTTGAGTATGCTTCTTTTCCATGACCTGTTCGTTAGGATTGTATTTCCCACATAATATTTCACAGTATATTTACATACTTTACCTGTGTAGACAAGATAGAATCTCAGAAGAGCAGCAAAATTTAGCAAAATAAAACATGCAGTACAGCTCAAGCAAAACAAATTATACAATCAAAAAATGCTGGTCAACTTTTTGTATTTAAAATTTCGTCCAGTTGTAATGACCACATGTCAGATAAGAGATTCTAAAGTGAAAGGGTAAATATTTATTTTTATAGTGACATGTTTTCACGATCTATCAGGTTTATGTATTGAATAATGCTTATGAACATTTCATCACAGATAAATTCAAGATAAATCATGTAGATACAACACTTTTGTGTGAAACGTACAGTAAATATGATTAGATTTGGTGTTGATCTTCTAACAATACAATAGAACAAAATTATGTTTAAGGAAATGAAAAGTTAATTTTACCGAAAATTGTGGTGTTTGCACACATGTGTTAGCTATTTATTCAAACTTTTGACTGAAAAATAGAAATATTAATAGCGTTTTGTTATAACATTCATATATAACTTGTTGAAAACGTAAATTTCTTCTCCATGTATCCTATTTAGAAATAGTAGTGTTACCCAATTCGAAATATTTCGTCCTTAAACTACATAATTAAACCCAAGTACTTTTTCCCAAAATGGGCATACAAACGACTGGATTATCGAATACCATATAGGCTGACAGGCCGTATAAAGCTTACATAAAATACCTTACTTGTTTTAAAAATCCATAAAATATACAATATGCTCCACACCAGATTTGATCCGCACGAATGATTACAACTATTCTAAATATTTATGAATACGCGGCAAAGTTGAAATTGTAGACATATTATTGCCTCTAAATGGTTTGAAATACGACACCTTTGACGCAATTTTTCAGGTTAAACCAAAGCGTACTGCAAACATGGTTTTGTCAATTCATATTTATATACTATCATATGGATAGTTAAAAATAGGAAGTGTAAGCCAAGCAAAATACAAAAGGAAAGTCTATATGATGACTGAGAGCAAATCCACTCTGGATCTGCAGATGATTTAATGCATAATAAATATATTACACGGATGATTCCGGAGATAGTCGATGCATCACGATAAAGGGCGACTCATTACCTTTGTTGCCGAACATAACCAACACCAATGTGTTTTTAAATCAAATTATAAAGAGACATCCACGGAAATCTCAAGACGCGTTTTATTGCTTCGTGTGTCTATTAATTAAGTGTCCCATGTCTATTCACCATAAATCTCATGTCTACTCATCGTAAATCTCATTTCTATTCACCATAAATATTATGTCTATTCACCATAAATCTCACTTCTTTTCACCATGTATTTGATGTCTATATATCACGTATCGCATGTCTATTCACCATAAATGTCATATCTATTTACCATGTATCTCATGTCTATTCACAAGCAATCTCATCTCCATTTATCATGTATCTCATGTATATTCACCATAAATCTCATGTCTATTTATCATGAATCTCATGTCTATTCACCATGTTTCTCATGTATATGCATCATGTATATAATGTCTATGCATCATGTATATCATGTCTATTCACCATAAATCTCATGTCTATTCATCATGTATATCATGTCTATTCATCATGTATCTCATGTTCATTCATCATATATCTCATGTATATTAATCATTTATCTCATGTCTATTCATCATAAATCTCAATGTTTATTCACCATGTATCTCATGTCTATTCAACATTTATCTCATATCTATTCACCATGTATCTCATGTCTATTCACAAGAAATCTCATTTCCATTCATCATGTATCTCATGTCTATTCACCATAAATCTCATGTATATTTATCATGAATCTCATGTCAATTCATCATGTATCTCATGTCAATTCATCATGAATCTCATGCCTTCTCATCAGGTGTATTATGTCTATTCACCATGTATCCCATGTCTATTCATCATGTATCTCAAATCTGTTTACCATGTTTTTCATGTCTATTCATCATTTATCTCATATCTACTCATCATGTTTCTTATGACCATTAATCATGTATCTAATGTCTATTCATCATGTATCTCAATGTTTAGTCACCATGTATCTCATGTATATTCATCCTTTATCACATATCTCTTCACCATGTATCGCATGTCCATTCATCATGTATCGCATGTCTATTCACCATGTATCTCATGACTATTCATCATTTATCTAATGTCTGTTTATCCTGTATCTAATGTCTATTCATCATGTTTCTAATGTCTATTCATCATTTATCTCATATCTATTAATCATGTATATCAGGTATATTTGCAATGTATCTCATGTCTATTCACCATGTATCTCATGTCTATTCATCATGTATCATATGTCAATTCATCCTGTATCAAATGTCTATTCATCATGGATCTCATGTCTATTCATAATATATCTCATGTCTGTGCATCATATATATCATGTCTATTCATCATGTATCTCAATGTTTGTTCATCAGGTATCAAGTGTCTATTCATCATGTAGCTCGTGTATATCAATGTATATTTATTATGCATCTCATGTCTATTCACAATGTATTTTATGCCTATTCATCATGTATCCTATGTCAATTCATCCTGTATCAAATGTCTTTTCATTATGGATCTCATGTCTATTCATAATATATCTCATGTCTGTGCATCATATATATCATGTCTTTTCATCATGTACCTCAATGTTTATTCATCAGGTATCTAGTGTCTATTCATCATGTATCTCATGTCTTTCACAATGTTTATCAATGTATATTTATTATGAATCTCATGTCTTTTCACAATGTAACTCATGTATATTCATCATGTATCTAATGACAATTCATCATGTATCTCAATGTATATTCATCATGTATCTCATGTCTATTCATCATGTATCTCATGTCAATTCATCATGTATCTCATGTCTATTCATCATGTAATTCAATGTCTATTCATCATGTATCTGATGTCTATTCACTATATATCTCATGTCTATTCACCATTTTTCTCTTGTCTAGTTATCGTATTACTCATGTCAATTCATCATGTATCTCATGTCTGATCACAATGTATTTCATGTCTATTCATCATTTATCTCATATCTATTCATCATGTTTCTAATGACCTTTCATCATGTATCTCATGTCTATTCATCATGTATCTCATGTCTATTAATCATATATCTCATGTCTATTCATAATGTATATCAGTGTTTATTCACCATGTATCTCGTGACTATTAAACGATTATCTCATATCTATTCACCATGTATATCATGTCCATTTATCATGTATATCATGTATATCCATCATGTATCTCATGTCTATTCATCATGTCTCATGTCTATACATCATGTATATCATGTCTATTCACCATGTATCTCATGACTATTCATCGTATATCTAATGTCTGTTCATCCTGTATATATTGTCTATTCATCATGTATCTCATTTCTATTCATCATGTATCTCATATCTTTTCAACATGTATATCAGGTCTTTTCACTATGTATCTCATGTCTACTCATCATGTATCTCATGTCTATTCACAATGTATCTCATGTCTATTCACCATGTATCTCATGTCTATTCACAATGTATCTCATGTCTATTCGTCATGTATCGTATGTCAATTGATCCTGTATCAAATGTCTATATATCATGGACCATCTTATGCCTTTTCAGCATGTATCTCATGTCAATTCATCATGTATATCAATGTCTATTCATCATGTATCTCGTGCCTATTCAACCTCTATCTCATGTGCATTTATCATGTATCTCATGTCCATTCAGAATGTATCTCATGTCCATTCATCATGTACATCATGTCTATTCGTCATGTATCTCAAGTCCATTCATCATGTATATCATGTCTATTCAACATGTTTCACATGTCCATTCTTCATGTATCTCATGTGTACTCATTATGTATCTCAAGTCCATTCATCATGTATCTCATGTCTTTTCAACATGTATCTCATGTCTATTCATCATGTATCTCATGTCTATTCATCATCTATCTTATGTTTATTCATCATGTATATCAGGTCTAGTCATTATGTATCTTTTGTCTATTCACCTTGTATCTCATGTCTATTCATCGTGTATATCATTTCGATTCATCAAGTATTTCATGTCTATTCATCATATGTCTCATGTTTATTCATCATGTATCTCATGTCTTTCCATCATGTATCTAATGACTATTCGCCTTGTATCTCATGTCTTTTTATCATGTATATCATCTCTATTCACCAAGTATCTCATTTATATTCATCATTTATCGTATGTCTATTCATTCTGCATCAAATATCATTCATCATGGATTTCATGTCTATTGACCATATATCTCATGTCTGTTCATCATATATCTCATGTCTATTCATCATGTCTCTCAATGTCTATCAATCATGTCTCTCGTGTCTATTCATCATGTATCTCATACCTTTTCACCATGTATATCAATGTATATTCATCATGCATCTCATGTCTATTCACCATGTATCTCATGTATGTTCATCATTTATATCATGCATTTTCACCATGTATATCAATGTACATTACTCATGTATATCAAGATTTATTAATCATGTAATTCAAGGTCTATTCTTCATGTATCTCATTTATATTCATTATGTTTCTCAATGTATATTCATCATGTATCTCAATGTCTATTCACCATGTATCTCAATGTTTATTCACCATGTTTATCATGTCTATTCATCATGTATCGCATGTCTATTTATCATGTATCTTTTTTCTATTCATCATGTATCTCAAAGTCTATTCATAATATATCTCATGTCTGTTCATCATGTATGTCATGTCTATTTATCATGACTCTCATGTCTATTCATCACGTATCTCAATGTATTAACCATGTATCTCATTTTATTCACCATATAGCTCATGTCTGTTCATCATATATCTCATGTCTATTCATCATGTCTCTCAATGTCTATTCATCATGTATCTCGTGTCCATTCATCATGTATCATGCCTTTTCACCATGTATATCAATGTATATTCATCATGTATCTCGTGCCTATTCATCATGTATCTCATGCCTTTTCACCATGTATATCACTGTATATTTATCATGTATCTCATGTCTATTCACCATGTACACATGTAAGATAACAACATGAGGCTTGCATACAAAATATATTGCTAGCATTGTGTACTAAAAAATTGTATCAGAGTTTGTTGTGGGTTTTATTGCTTAGCCTTGATTCTGTTTGACACAACCAACAAGACTGATGCACTGTCTTAATACATCATACTAAAGTAAGATTCCATTTATTATAAATATTTTCAGCATATTATTTTTAAATGCAAAAGCAAAGCACAAACTAATGTGAAATAAATAATACTTTTCCAGGAATTAAATGCCCCTGGGGTAAAAACTGACCATGCTCCTGGGGTCACATGATATGCATAGACTTACATATTAACTAACTTGAAAAATCTCTTCTTAAACTACAATTCCCAGAACTTTGTTATGTAACATCAGATAGAGGTCCTGTACAAAGTTTTTTCTAAATTATGCCCTTGGCTACATCCCATTGGTCAAATGCGTTAAAAAAACTTAAATAGTAAATAACTTGAGAAAAAAAAATCTTATCTGAAACCACAAGTCCTGAAGCTTGATATTTGGTTTGTAGCATCAGATAGTGGTCCTGCTTAAAGTTTGTCCAAAATAATCATGACCTTGGGGTCAAAACTGGCCAGGCCTTAAAGGACACATAATTTATAAATGTATAGACATATATTATCAAGCGAAATAAATTAAACAAATCAATATCTCTAAAACAACAAAACATGTTACATCATAGAGTGGTCCTTAAAAAACTGAATCACAACTAAAATCCTTCTTGAACACTTTGTTATCAGTGACATAATATAATTTGAACTTGTTTCTTGATAATCTATTCGAATATTGTATATTGTAGATATAATGAAGACGAGACTTATTCAAGAAGTTACATCTTCAGCTGAGGATATAAAATCAAAGTTATTATATGTGCTTGTATTGTCAACTTGTAATTTGCATGTCCTTTATTCATCTGGCTCGAAAAAAATCAAATTATGTTGTATATTGTTTGCCCTAAAATTTTCATCCAGCCCGTGTGCAGAAAATTCTAGTTTATTGCTCTTTTAGTTTTGAAGATATTGACAACTTTTAATTATAAAAATTAACCAAGAGCAATAACCCTAAAAATATGAGAGCAAAAGATATAGCTCTTGTTATCTGCACTTTCCCCTGATGAGGTATATATACCCATGCAGTTTAAAGTTTAAACCTCTTTAAGTTCTGCTTAAGATATGCTCTTTAATTTTTTTTAAAGTAAAATAAAAAAGAGAAATATCTTATAAAAACTTGAAGCATGAGTTAAAGCCTCTCATGCACAGCACTTTCTTCTTGCAATGAGTTATTTCTACATGTGAAGTTCAGGCCCCTTGAAACCGGTTTATCCCCTGTACAGCTTTATGTTTACCATGTGTAGATTTTGTATATAAAATCTGTCTCCCTACCTACAAGGAGAAGGTCACACATAGAAGTCAAAAGTAACTATTGACCATTAAATAGCCAAAAGTAAAATCTGACCTAAAAAAGCTTGTCCTGACTGTAATTTTATCACTCATCGTGAAATAATAAAATAACTTGCCACATATGTTAACCATCTTGAGACGGCGTGTGGGGTGTAAGACCCATGTACCTGGATTCATTTTCAAGGTCAAACATACAGGTCAAAGGTCAAGTCCAAATTGTAACTTTATCATTGTTCATACAATTTTAAAATAACTTGCCAGGTATGTTCACTTTGTAGAAACCATGTGGGATGTAAGATCAGTGTCCTTAGAAAAAGGTCAATGTTACACTTTGAGGTCAAATTTGAACATTACAGACTTTGTTCAGACTGCAACATCATTTATAATTACATTTTAAATTAATTTGCCACAAAGGTTACCATTTTGAGAAGTCATGCCACACGCAAGTCATGTGCTTCTTATTCAGAAGTCAAGTTCACACAGAGGTCAAATGTCAAACATGGACATGGTGCAGCTTGTGAAATCATTGCAAGCATTCTTTACAGTGGGCTAAACATGTTGCACATAGGCTTCTTTATATAAGCCGGCTTATTCACAAGTCAAGTGTAACACACCTTTTTTAATGTCAATTTTTTATTTAATGAAGGCCCATTTTGATGTTGAATATTTTGAAAGTCATAATATTTAAACCATTGGAAATGTACCACATTTTATCATTTGATAGCACCTATGCATCAAAACCCTGCACACAATACCCTTTGCAGAAAGACATCATCTTCATGGTTAGCTTCTAGTTCCACTGTTCTATATTACTGAACATCTTTTATAGAATAAGAACATTTTAAAACTAAAAATATTTTTATTAGAATCCCTACAGCCTTAAGGATTTTTGAAAATGATTTTTACATGTTAAAATAAGTTTGCACTTAATAAATGTGCGGATTTGTTAATTTTAATATCGTTCCTTTTTGCAGAGGTAAGGAGCCAGACTACCGGATTGTGCAGGAGCCACCTGAAGGACATCCAGACTTCCTTGTGGCAGAGATAAACCTTCCCAATGTGGTGAGTCTCACTTAGAATAGCAGTACCTTGCTTAGAATAGCGTTACCTTACTTAGAATAGCAATACCTTACTTAGAATAACAGTACCTTACTGAGAATACCAGTACCTTACTTAGAATAGCAGTACCTTACTTAGAATAGCAGTACCTTGCTTAGAATAGCATTACCTTACTTAGAATAGCAATACCTTACTTAGAATACCAGTACCTTACTTATAATACCAGTACCTTACTTAGAATACCAGTACCTTACTAAGAATACCAGTACCTTACTAAGAATACCAGTTCCTTACTTAGAATACCAGTACCTTACTTAGAATACCAGTACCTTACTAAGAATACCAGTACCTTACTTAGAATACCAGTTCCTTACTTAGAATACCAGTACCTTACTTAGAATACCAGTACCTTACTAAGAATACCAGTACCTTACTTAGAATACCAGTTCCTTACTTAGAATACCAGTACCTTACTTAGAATACCAGTACCTTACTAAGAATACCAGTAACTTACTTAAAGACTTTTGACTGCAAACATGCCAGTAGGTCATATAAAGTTCCTTGAAATTAACCTTTCTAATGTGGTAAGTCTCACTTAGGTACCTAACTGACTGCAAACACGCAAATATATTTGCACACAGTAGTAACCACTATAGAACTTCACATCCCATGCCTTGTTGTGGATTCATAAATGAATAATAATTGTCTCATGATAATCGCTTAAATAAGGAAGGTAAAATTCATCTATTGAAGCTAAGAAATATGATTGTTTTCCAGTTTTTATTAAAATGCCCTCTTTTAGTATCAATTCATATGCCTTATGTGTTTTGCCATATTTTCAGAAAGTGTGTTCCAGTATCAGCCTAGATCTAGGTGAGGATCGCATCCTCCTACAGACTCGCTCCAACACATATTACCTCGACATTTACATCCCTTTCTTCATCGTTCAGGCAGAGTGTGGAGCACAGTTTAACAGGAAAACTAGGGTAAGTATATGGGAAGGAAATCTCTGGTAGTTTTATGCCCCCACAGACATACGCAACATGTGGTAATCAACTGGTCTGCTGTCCGAATACATGTACACATGTTTGACTGTCCTTCCTCATATCTTTTCTATACTGTAACTTTATGATATTTCAGGCAAGTTATTGTAGATTGTAGATGGCATGTTGTCTAGTGGGCAAGTTTAAGGTTACACCTAAGGGTTAGATGTATAATATGGCCATAGCTTGTCCACACTGTAACTTCATCATATATCTGGCAAATTATCAGTGTTTGGATAGGGCATGTGGCGGGGGAGGGGGGGCAAAACATGTGGGGCTAAATCATAGATCAAAGTAACACTTAGTATGGTCATAATAGAGCGAGTCAATTTATCAGTTCATCAGGCAATTTAAAATTAAATTGCTACAAATTATCGCAATCAGAACAACAAAGCAGTCCTACGCTCAAAGGTAAAAGTCTAAAATGGCCATTAACAGCTTTTCTTGACTGTCACTTCATCATTCATTCAACCGTTTAAAAATAACTGGCCACAAATGAACACATTGTGGAGACAGCATACCGTTCTTAGTACATGTGTCACTATCTGTGTGGTCAAGGTCACACTTATGAGTCAAAGGTCAAATACAGTAATAATATAATCAGTTTCAATTGTATCTTTCTCATTTAAACAAGTAATTTGTTTAAAAATATTAACTAGTGTTATTTAAAACTTTTGTTTTGTGTTTCAGATTTTGACCATAACAATGCCTGTTCAACCACTTTCCTGATATGGTCATCGCCATCGACTCTGGTTTTAAGTGTGTGTGTGTTTTCTTCCAAAATAAAACGGATCAAATAAAGTTAAGTTTCATGGTGTCGGAAATACTATAATGCTCTTGTCTTGTTGTTTTTTGTTGTTGTATTGTTTGGGTTTTACGCTGTTTTAATACAAAAGCTAGGGTTTGTCTATAATAGCTCAGGACCAGGTGAACGATAACAGTTCTTGAAGAATAATGACTAATTGAATTAATGTCATTATCTGTTATTATCGCACATAGAGGTCAAAATTTTCAAACATGTCACAAATATTCACCATCCAGGGTTAAATATATATTCCTTGTTTATGCTATCTGTATAACCAAGAACTAAACATAGAATTAAAGTGTTGAATCAGAACAGTGTAGGAATAAAGCGCTCAGTCAGACAGAACAACATAGCAGAACAACTGTATGAGGCACAATAAATACTAAAATAATTGCAGAACGCCATTGAACTAAAAGCGCTTCACATATAACCAAAAACTGTACAGCTAGAAGAACAGAGAAATAAAATGGTAGAAGGAAATGTAGGGCATAATCCCTTCCGGACAATATCCCATTCCCACGGTAGACACGACACAACGGCGATAGTGTCTTTGATCATCAGGTTTTGGTAATTGGGTGTGAAAGCATGCCAGAATCTTTGAAAGCGCAGCAAATAATAGTTTCTTATTAAAACAATCTAGAGGTGTATATACTATCTGTCAACCTTAAGCGCAGATTGATCGTAACTTTCTTCAGTCTTACGCAGAACCCATGAACTATACAATACCATGTATGTCCAATGCTTTAAAGCCACATTATATATATATTTATATTTATTTATATATTAATAATTGTTAGAAAATTGAATTTTCATTATTATTAAACCATGCAAATAAAATGTCTACAATAAGGAATAAATTAATTAAAACGTCATAAGAGATTAATAAATTATAATACGTCTAAAAAATGCAAGTACTTAAACGCGCGATCTTACAAACATAATTTATGCATTACCGTATGCAGCTTAGTAAAAACACATACTTAGTGATACACTATTAACATCTAAGTTATCAAAATGTTAACGTTAAGTAAGTGTTCTAATAACATCATATTTTCCCATTTTGTAACAACACATTTGAATCAAATTGATGAACACATATGAAGTCACATCGATTATACACTCAATGTTTATGAATGAAGTCGACGTCAATTTAACTTGTTCTACTTTATGTGGCTAACAATAGACATACACAACCAAGCTTTGTATTTTGGCCAAACATACTCCGATTCTTCCTTAAAGCGGGACTGTACGATTTTGTCAAATATTTATGATTTTTTTTTAAATGTGTTGAAAATTAGTATACATATATTTCAATATAAATTAAAATAAAAGTTAAGAAGAACATGTGTCGAAAAATGCGAAATAAGCCAGATATTTAAATCTGAAAGCTTAAATGGCTGGAAGCCAAATAAGCCAGCATGTATATCGTGCATGTACGATGTGAATCTAAATTTAGTTTTTGTGCAGATTCGTTCATACGACACAAAGACACAATTTTGTTTCCTTACAAATACGGGTAAAAGTGTCGGCATCGGCTTTAACCAGCGCTAACTTGTCTTTGCTGCATTTTATAAAATTCGTCTTCAAAGTATATTTTTTATTGACTATTTTGAGTCATCGTAACATAATTTAATCAATATATTAAAATTTAACACATGTAAAAATCGTACAGTCCCGCTTTAATATCACGAAGATGATCTGAATGATAAACTATATGGTGTTATGTCTCTAGACCTTTTAAATTACGTCTAGATGTAGCTGAAACTCGTTTTGGGGTTTATCTCGTAGTGCCTCTGAAAGGTACAGTTTATGGGGTTCTGGTCTGCATGTTACCATTAGGTAGTTAATTGGTAATTAAATTGAAATGTATTATCCGTCATTACTTTTATGACGTAAACCGTGATGCGATGAGGTTAGTTTGTATTTGCACTTTTTGCATGTTTTATAATTCAATCTGCGACAAGCTTTGACCGTTCTTAGACGGTGTCCGCAGTTTTGTTCATTTGTGTGTTTGTTGTTAACGTGTGTGTCTTGTTTATTACATTGTCAACCAATGCGCAAAGATATGAGCATAGCTGGATCAAATGTATGTGAGAGCATGGAACACAGCTCTGCATGGAGATTGCTACATTTTGTGTGAATAGTTCTTTGGAAATGTGTTCCTTCCCATACATGGAGCGCATGTGTGTCGTGTTGACATAAGAACACGCATGTGTGTATGAGTTTTGCGGAAACAAACTTTATAGTAAAATAGTTTTACTTTTGTGCAGACGAAGTATATATATAAATACGTGGTATATTCGAACTAATTGTTGGTCACGCGATTATAACCAACGGTTTGTCGTTACGATCTGGTAATCAACCCGCTCGGGTTATCGCTATTGTTGTTTAATTCCTAAGAATTAGAACTCCAAACCGTTTGTTTTTAACCTCAATACCCAACACTTAGCCAGAAAATATTTCTAAAATCAATTACCCTTTTCACACAATTGCGTTATCACTACGCTGTCTTTGATATTATCACTTAGTAGAACGCAAGACTACATATCCGATGATCTATGGTTTTATTTATTAACAGCCATGCCACAATACTTATGTGAGAATAAGTCATGCTATCATTTCGTATTACAATCGCCCCTAACATCAGATTCTAGTATTGGTCAGATGTCAGTTATTATAAAAGCAATAGTCAAATAACACACGGCTAATGCAAAGGGTTGGAATGGGTCGAACGTGGGTGTCCACAGATCGTTAAAGGCATAATACATAACGTTTGTATTTTCACTCAGTACTTGTTAACCGGAATACCCAGAAATGTTTTATTATGTTAACTGACTGGCACTGTATCACTGACAATCACACAACATGAATTCAAACAAAACATAAAAGATCAAATAAAACTCGAGGTCCTAATTGCATTACGAACATGCTAGAGTTATTGATGGTCTCAAAGCATTAAGGTCTCCATATTATATTTCCTAACCCTTATCCAAAGTAGGGAAACATAACTGATATGTCAAGGAAATTTTAAGTCCATGTCCACAAATTTAATGCATGAAAAGGATACAATATTTTAGCACATGACACAAAAATGGAGAAGAACAATACATTTACAATTCATATAAGCAGGGAAATTAAACGTAATGAACATAAATATGTGTACAGACATATATGCAATACACCTATAACTATATGTTTTAATGGATATACCGATATCTACAAACATGCAATGAATACAAGTTTAGAGGATATACGTTGCTAATTACTATAGTTGAAGTCTTTTTCACAGACCGTTCCAATGCGGTGATCCCAGTTTAAATAATTTTATCTTCAAAGTTGGTGTTCTGCTATAAAGAAGTGGATAATAAAAAGAATGTCCTTTCTCAAAGAGTTTTTGGAGTTTCATGGTCAGCTTTTCGAATCGTCGCGTAATGAGAACAGAAAGAAAATATTGTTTATTTAGAAAAAAACTAATGATTTCTTGTGTAACAATAATAATGTACATAAACAATTGACACGTACCGATATTTCAGACAATGTTCTTGGTTTCAGCAATTGTTTGTAAAAAAAGTATGTATTAATGTATACATGCATACGAAATGAAAAATAAGCACATTTATTGTATATACATTCATGGAAAATGCATAACACATAACAAATAAATGCATGTTAGAGTTAGATACAAAGGTGAGACTCTTGAGTTAACATTCATGAAAAGCAAATATTGTTTACCTATTACATATAGAACCAGTCTTTGTTATGTTTCATGGATCACACAATACAAGGAAAATAAATCATTACATAAAACGACTCAACCAAAGCAAGAGAAAAACAACATTAGATAGGTTTAATGGGGGAGTTGATTTTGTAGTTTAATCAGATTTCGAAATGATACATCATAGAGGGATATCTTTTTATAGTATTCGGATTTGGAAGTTATATTAATAGGTTTTAAAAACCAGGAGACATACGTAATTAGCAACAATTCGGTTGAAACTACAGACATTGTAGTGGAACAAGAACACAATCAAACTTAAATTTAATAAATAAAGGAGATACAATAAAATACAAGCAAAGAGGAGCATCCGTTGTCAAACTAATTCCGACGTTTTTACTGAAATAAGTAACTAATAGTTTGTATATGTGTATTCATAAGAGATAATTAACTGAAAAATAGTTTTGCAATAATTGATAAGAAACATTAATAAATTGCTTCGATCAAATCTTCATATAAAACGACAAACAACAAATCAAATGAGGAATGATAATTTACGATGAAAGTTAGACTGTGTGGTTTCCATGATTATCTAATAAGTTTTAAACTGTCAATTTACACACACTAAATATTGAAAGCCATACTTGGGACCGTACGTTAACATCGCTCACCCCGACAATGAGCGGTGTTAACGGTTCCCAACAGTAGAAAATCATTCTGCTGATAAAGTCCGTAGTACACGGACGAAAGCTCCAAGTATGGCTTTCAATATTTAGTGTGTGTAAATTGACAGTTTAAAACTTATTAAAATTAGGAATGATAATTATTGTTTTCCTTCGAAGGTTATCATATATTTGAGTAGATAACACACATTGTGCACTTAAATATATTGTTGTATAATTATATAAGCATTAAATCAAAGCACAATCCGTGACATAATTAATTAGGCACTACATGTATAAACAATTATAAGCAAAAATCGAGGCACCTTAAATAATTTTTGAAACTTTTTTGCGCGAGAGTTAATGTTTGAGTAGCTGATTTTAAAGTTCTAGTTCTAAATCACCCCTGTCGGTCACTCTTACACATGTACATCTAAAAAAAAATATATAGCAGGTAACCAATAGGTTAACTCATACAAGTCTATGTGTTATACCATCTCTATAAATTTCAAAGTACGCGCTCAAATTGATACTTATAGTATGAAAAAAGTTTGTATGTAGTAAAGATTATGTGTACTGTGTGCATTCAGCAAAAATCGTATGAAAATAGATATTTTCTTACACATAAGATAACAGACTGAACAGCTTATTATTGGATGTCGATGTACCATGTTGTCGAATGATAAACGAGATATTATATAAACGATCCGAGGCTGCTCGTCATTTGTTTACAAGTTTCGTTCAAGCTTTATTTGTATTTGTAAGGGGGTCAGGTATTGACGAACTATACAAAATGTACTATACAATTTTTAACAAACACTAATATTACTATACACAATACATATTAAGTCATACCAAAAAATGACATACAGACGCTTGTTTTAAACCTTTTTTCATTCTTTATGCCACGTCATAATTAAAAAATACCGTAAAACAAATTGTTATTACGAGTAACGTAAACAATAAAATAGAACAAATACATACATCCGACCCGATAAAAATTACAATTAAAGACATTTTACAAATGTCTGTGATGTATAGATATATTGTCAAATCAACTATTTAAACCGGTTTCTGTTGGGTCTTGAAGCAACAACCTCTAGATCAAATAATTGATGGACGTGATAACAAGTAAATACGTTTATACATACTTGTACGATGTGTAACTTCAAAGTTCGTGGACAGGTTTCAAACATTAATTTAAACATGAAGCATGTTCACAAAAACATTAAAAAAAAAATAAAACAGTAGAAGTTTAACAAATGTACAAAATGACAAGCGAGTAATACATCAACATAAACAGTTATTTGCAGTTATTAATCTATACGTTTACTTGTTCAATACTGCGGCGCACTACACCTGCGTTAACAGTTCGCTAAGGGATGGTACATTTAACATAAAAACTATTGGATTTTACGCATAAAACGTAAACACTTTAACTATTATAATAAAATTGCTAACATAAGCACTCGTAATTTTTCTAGTGATCATGGTTATTAAATCAACAGAATAACAAAATAACGTGTAAAACGGCATAATATCCAACTAAAAAAAGCAACCAAAACAAAACAACGTAAAATCAAGTTAAATAAAGTACTGCCTCCAAATGATTGTAAACATTGTCTTTAAATAAGTGAAAAGGGTCTAACATTATTTTCTTTTTAGAGTTAACATTCTCTGGCCCCTAATTTCGTTTAGCATACAATGTAAATCACAAGCATAATGTTTGCATGCAGAAGTCCCGTTATTGTCGTCAATAAAACGATTTTAGGTTTTCGCCAAATAAACCTCAACTTAAACAGGTACAACACATTGAACAGTCAAAGATAATAACAAAAATAGCATTGTTTTATCCACACACTCACTAACTATTGGGTTAGAACTTATCACGCGCATTTCAGTTAGAACAATGTTGAAATGTAAACAAATGTATTTTAAAATCCAAATGTTTGAAAAAAAGCTCCATAGACGGCCCTCGTAATAACATGTCCATCTTATGACGACAAGCAATAGATCATTTGATGAGATGCAATATAATTCGTAAAATCAAGAAACTAATATATAAACAAAGCAAATCTTTATAAAAAAATTGACTTGGAGGACAGTGTTTACAGTTTTAAAATGTATTCACAACATTGTAATTGTCTTGTGTACATGCAGAAGTTCTCTGTTGTACAGCAGAAAATTATTTGCCATTGAATAAAACTATACTTTCGTATATTTTCCGAAACGACTTCTTCTGAACTTAAACAATAGTTTTTTTTTTATTTCAGCGCTTTATGTGTTGTTAAAAAAAGATAATACGAGCGTATACTCGTTTTAATAGTATTTACAATTTTTTTTTACGTCTGATTAACTCAGAAGTTTGAAAACATTTCCCAGAAAATCCAAGATATAAGTACTATTTATGTGTAGGGATAGGGTAATTTATCAAATATGTTTAAGTTGTCAGTTGTTTCTTTTCCCTACATAGTCTGAATTCACAATTATATTTTTCAGACAACCCTTTAAATGCGTTTACAAGATTAAGTGCAACAAATGTTGGCTCTAGTTGTTTGTCTGTCTCGTCTTCCTCTTCTGATGATAAGTCATCGTATTTGTTTGCATAGTTTTCAATTTGCTGCGCTTGCTTAAATATTGTCGATGGTGTAAATTTACCAATAAGGATTGCTAATGCAAACAATCGGCCTTTTCTGTCACTGCTGCAAACAAAAGAACCGCTGTCACCGGGAACGCAGAAAATATTTTCATCAGATCGACTCGCAACAAAAATATATTTGTTTGATTCACTTGGGACATCCTGAGAGGAATCCCAACCCAGGTGCCGATTTTGCTCCCCAAATGTGAACTGGCGATCGATTTTCTAATGAATACCCGTTTAGTTCTGCATGTTTCAAAATATCATCTTCCGTTCGAAACCGTGTTTCGCAATCGTTTTGCAGTTCCTTAGCGACATCTACTGGCACGATATCGAGCCAATCCCAATCATGTATATATCCAATATGTCCTAGGATCTTGTCGGAAACTTTCAGATCACCAGGCTGTAAATGTTGAGCTACATGGCGAGATATTAGAGCTACCAGTATGGGCTCTTCCTCATGGACCTGCTGATTTTCTTGTGGGAAGGGGTTTATAGGTGGCGATAAACCGTTGCACTTATTAGCAAATCCTCCTAACGTAGCCTCAATCAGAGGATTCGAAATTGCATCGCCAGCTTGCCAATATCGTTCTAAAATTCCGACAAAGACCGAGTATTTGTCGAATCCATAAGCAGCAATTCTATTTATGACCTCATTTGTACACTCACTTTCAGATTTTACAGCTGTTCTATCGATGTATATCTTCAGTCGTCCGTTGTTTTTAAAACAGACAAAAACACCTTGTACTTGAAGAACTTGAGCGATGATCTACAACGGCAAATGTATATATCCGATCAAAATATATATAACGTATATATTAAACTGATGGCGGCAGATGGTATATGTTTACAAAAGAATAAAAGTTATGTGAGTCATTAAGCCTGTCAACCTGAACATAAACAATGTGTTTTAATTGGAATCGATGTATAATTCTAACACGGCACGTGCAAACTTTCATATCAACAAAGAAGAAAATCGTCCATGGGTTATCCTGCAATAATTATGGCGGAGCTTATACACTCACAGCACGCGCTNATGAAAACAAATGCGTAAAATTAACACAATTTCCCATTCATTTCAGCACAATTAATATAAACATCAATAAATAAAGCCAAAAATGAAAAACACTTCCTGTTCACAAACACGTGAAACACCATGTGTAATTGAATAACGGATGAAGATGAGACGTTGAGTAAATACTATTTGTAATTTGTTCTTGTTGTACAGTATATTTAATTAATTCCAATTTACCGTAACATATACTGCGTTGTTATCGTTGTAATTGTAACACTCTTGTGTTGATAAAAATGTACAATGTGCGCATGTACACTGATCGCAACTAAGTTTACACAAGTTGGTGTTGTACTTATTTAAGCAAACGGATGAAATGACCAGTTTTTCTTCCATCCAGTTTGGCTTTTATTGAGGGAGGTGATCTGATCGACAGAACAGCCGAAAGTTGTATTTATGGGCGGAACTTCACATAAAGTAGTACGCAAGAAAAATAAGATACACTGTGTTAAATCTTCAGTAAAAACCGTATAAGAATCAAAATAATTATTTTACGTTATAGTTTGTTGTCGAATAACCCACGGCCGGAAGTTTAGATGCGTGGTTTCAAATCAAGAGTGCTTCGCACTCGTGATTTAATCCCTACGCATCTTAACTTCCGGCCGTGGGTTAGTCGACAACAAACTATATCGTAAAAGAATAATTTCTTAAATAAATATATACAGGCCGGTATCAACTGTGTGTATGTATTATGTATACGTTGTGTACGTACTTCGTCTATATTTGAGGGATAGCTGAGATCGTCTTTTGGAATCAATGGTCGCTCATCATCAGGTACCTCACTGTTGTTGTACGCCACTCGAATATGTTGATAGATGTCTTGCAAGGTCTCATTTAACTCACCTACATTATATGGCGTAAATATAACACTGTCATATATTTTAAGATTTGCATCAAAATGTTGATGTTCACTCAAATAAAAAACAAGTCCATAACAAACCTACCTGTCTTCCGTTCATCCGGTCCAACGTCAGCCTCTGTCGCAATTTGCTCCAACAATTTCCTAAATACCGAAAATGCAAACCTTTCAAGAAGATCATCTACAGCGTCTTGCATATCACTTTCCGAAGCGTATGCGACCAGCAGCTTGTGAAATGTTTGCATATCATCAACACAAGATTTATCACCAATTATTAAGACGCAAAATACCAAACCCTTCTCATGAAGTTCTTCGAAAATATGAACAATGGCATAGAGCTGCTTATATTCAATAACAAAAACGCACGGCGCATATGTATCCCTTATTGTGTTCTCAATATCTTTCATTTCAATGCGACAATCCATTGAAGTGGCAAACTTTAACGTGTTGTATTGTCTCACGGTTGTAAACAGATGAGCATCTTTAGATAGGAATACTTCTGTGTCGCGCTCACTGAATCTTGTTTTTGATAGATGTTTTCTGCATATCCGTTCAATATTCTGAATTGAAGTTCGGCTGTATGTATAAGCAGGGAGGCCGGCAACATCAATCAGGTATTTGTCGAAATAGTTTATCAGTTTCTCAGCATCTAAAACAATGCAACAATATAACTGTATGATGACACTCATTAATATTATTAAGGGATATGTTAAATAATCTTCATTTTGGTAAAGTTGGATTTTATCGCCGTTTTCAACAGTTATTCAGTCATAATACTCTTATTTTCTGGTATAGCTGTTTAACCAGTTCTGACTGATATCACGGCTGTCAGTTTATCAACTCACTCTTGTTCTGGTTTAGCTGGTTAACCAGCTCCAAGGGCCAATGCTTATGCCAGTAATTGACAAGTGCCCTACTTGATGCACAGGTAGAGGGAGAAAGGCAGTAGAAATGCGTTTTCATGACCAATGCCAATACACCAAGATCCTCGGATTTGTATTCCAGCGTTCTACCAACAGAGCTAGCCGGCCCGGTTTACAAAATATTCTACTTATTCTATTTATTTGTGATCAATACCTTACAAATCGCTTTATAAGGTGTACAAAGCTGTTTATTTACATTAACACCACCAATCCTAAATTTTCGTGAAGACCCTAAACCTGTTCTCGGGTATTGCTTATGTTTATATTTGATACTTTTTTTTTAACATCAATCGATTATATTCCCAAAATAATGTTCCCATATAAAGAAAGCAAGGTTGCAAAGAGATTGTGAATATTTATCTCAAGAAACATCCATAGCCAATGAAAGTGTATAACAACGTGAATGAAAACAAGTTTTAGCGACCAACCTACCCTTTTTGTTTTTGGAAATATTAGGATAAACAAGGATGTTATTGTTTGTTCTTAAACAGCAATAAAACCAATCGGCAAGACGTACCTAATTCTTGAGTTGATGTATTTAATTCTACGACTTCCGGTTGTCCATGTTTTTCTCCGCTGGAGGAGATCACGTGAGGAACATATGAGAGCTGAGTACTTGAGCGACTGCCTGAAAAACTACAACGAGCACAAATTTAAGTAAATAATTAAAAGCCTCTATAACGTTAAAAAATCAACGAAATTTTCGTAATATATTTCGTAAAATAAAGTTAACATATAAATAATCATTGTTCCTTATAGCAATAGTCAAAATGTCAATGTTAGATGTGCTCTGGTAACATAGATTCAACACGATACAAAATGATCTTTTTTATTATTTGTTCATGTACCAATTTAGTGTTCATGTGTCGTATGAAAATATATCGTTGCGGGAAATTAAAATGGAATTTATTGTGCGACAAAAAAAAATAAAAAAGAGCATTTTGTATCGTGTTAAATCTATGTTACCAGACCACATCTAGCGTTGACATTTTGGCTACTGCTATAAGGAACACTGATTATTTATATGTTAACTTTATTTTACGAAATATATAACGAAATTTTCGTTGATTTTTAGCGTTATAGAGGCTTAAACTAAAGAACACAATATCTTCATGGCTGTGGTGTACATTCCATGGTTTCAAAATGACTGTTATGAAATACGTCTAAATAAAGCATTGAAGTGTGTATTGCTTACCATTGTGTCAACAGCTGTCGTTTCTGAACTAACCTGTGATATGTTGATACAATTAGTTGTTGATTTATTGATTTGTTCTTGATTTGAATATGCATAAGCTTGATTGAATGCATTTTAATAATAATATTCTAATATTTTTACTATTTGGATTTATTTCATTCTTTTGTGGACTATATCTTATCGTTATGTTTGTGGTTACAATGTAGATCCAATGAGATGGACAGACGCTTACCCTGAGTCCCCTCTGGTGACCTCACGGATTGCGTTTATGAAGCTAGATTTTCCAGCTCCAGTGTCTCCTGTGTCTCCTTTTACTGCTTTTTCGGTTTCGTTTGCGATCGTTTCAGTTATATCAGAGTTGCTGAAATAACGACTCATTATTATACTTAAGAAGTTTTCGTTCATTTATGCTAAAAAATAACACTCCATTTCAGTCTCTTTCTCAGCGTTAAAAAATATGTTAGAAAAACTTGGATATAACAACACTAATAACCAATAAAGGACACGTTTATTATACATGTAAAGCACAGAAGACACCACTAAGGTTTAACTTGCCAACTTCTAAAGTAACTTCTGAAGTCCGCGCCTGTGGTTGGCTAACTTCTGCTTGTCGAAGAGGCACCAACATCCGGCTCGGACAACAAACGCGGAATATCTACCTCGGTTGGATATGTAATTGGTCGGGTGTCAACATCCTTTGTCGTATATTGAGGATTGGGTAAAACGTTTCTTGGAATGTCTTCTCTGTCCGACATTGAACTCTGTTTATAAAGGTGTCGGTTTTATTAAAGATTCAAAGAATGTTCTTCCCGAATCGTGTTTTTAAAACCGCAATTTATTTAAGTTAATAGTGGTTATTGATAACCTTAATATATTTATATACTTAAGAACGTATTAGACTTAATAACAAAAGGATCAAAGATACTAAGTCGCTCACCTGAAAACCGAAGGAACTAAAGTATTCAATGCAGCTTTTGTGGTATTTGTACAATTAACGTTGCCTCTGACTTTGCTTTTTACCCGAAACAAACTTTTAACTCGGCTGAAATATCATTAGATATGATAATTGTTTATGCCGATTGCGAAAATAATTCAGACAAAAAACTGCCCGCCATCTCGTAGCCCAGTAACATAGTTTTGAATAGCGCGTGACCCTGTTTCGAACTCGGCCGAAGTAATACTGGAGCAAATACGGTGACCAAGTTGTATGACGATTATGAGATAAATATGGCATCCAGTGTGTTCACAATGAACATGTTGACAACGATCTATGGACGACGGACACATGGTGATCACAAAAGCTCACCATGAGCAGGTGTTGCATAAAGCTAAGCCAAATGCAAAGGTGCTTACTGTGCTTATATAAATTGGTAATAGAAGACTGTTAGTGTAATAAATAAAAGAGTTTCACTACACACAAATTTTAGGGGTTCTTGCCCATCTTATGTCAATCTCTAGGTTAAAGTAGTTATAATACATGTAGTTATAAACTATTCTAACACGGAACGTGCCACATTTCATATAAACAAAGAAGAAAATCGTATATGGGTTATTCTGCAATAATATTGGGCGGAGCTTATACACTGAAAACACGCGCTGTAACTAAACAAAACATGCCGATACATTTTCCACCAGCGTAATGATCCGATATTTTATGAATGAGATCTGATCGACAGAACAGCCGAAAGTTATTTTTATGGGCGGAACTTCACATAAAATAGTACACAAGAAAAATTAGATACCATGTATAAATCTTTTGTTAAAACCGTGTTAGAATCGAAATAATTCGCACTCGTGATTCAATCCTCACGCATCTAAACTTCCGGCCGTGTGTTATTCGACAACAAACTATAACGTAAACGAATTATTTCTTAACCAACACGTTTGAATGTCCTTTAAAGACATCAATGAATCTGAGAAAAAAATATTTCTGAATTATAACTACGTATGCAAACATGTTCGGCAACCGTTGGGAAATAATACACAAAATTGACCAGTTTGGCTAGAGTGGTGGCTACATTGTCACCAAACTCGGTGCCTTGTATCATTTCTTCCCACATATTGATATCCATCGGGCGGTTTCTATTTTGTTCTTTTTCCTGATGAAAAGTGTTTGGTTATGTATTCCTGGGTATTATCCGCTTTATATCCATCTTAATTACAATTTTCATATTAAATACATATACAATGTAATTCTAGATATGTTCCTTTTGTTTTATTTATCATTGTTTAAGTCATATAGAGGTGATCAGTAACCTCTTCACACTTATTCTGGGACAACTTAGCAGATCCATGAACTATGTTGCAACTTACTACAGAAGCAAACACTTTCTTCAATGTCCTCAAAAAGCAACGTAATGATTGAAAAATATGATCAAAATTTTAAATATTCCTGATATTTGCATTTAACTTTTTGTTGTGTACCACGCATGAACAGAAAAAAGAATTATAAAATATGTTTACAAAACACAACAAATTACAAAAACATACTCTTGTAACCGTAAACATCTAACCAATATTTACACATATTTTGTTAAAATAATGGTTAAAAATGTATCTCAAAGTTTTTTCTATCTCTGAAAATCTTAATTATTAGGACTGAATACTATATTATTAATGGGAACATTCACATTTCTTCGGAATGAAACCGGATCCCTTGAAATGGGGCATTTTAACGCGAATACCTTACCAGCCAGAATTCATAATTATTTAAATGTACTGAAATAATGCATGTATGTAGTTACGCCAAATGTATATCTTTATTGAAAGTAAACATAAGCAATGTTTTATCACCATTTACTATACCTTGTTTTACTGGAATTATATGTAATGTTAGTTTATTACGAAGATTTGTTTGAGTTTTTTTTGTGAGGGGGGAATTATGGTGGGATATAATTGCTATACGATATTCAAATACGTTTCGGGATAATTATCACGTTAACCACTTTAGTATCGCGCTATATAATTTTTTATCTTGTTTGTGTAAGTTTTACTCGGTCGGTTATTTTTCTGCTTAAATTAATTATTACCTGAAAGTGCCCCAAAATGACACCATGATTTCAGTTAACAACAACTTCACTTTAAGTTGTAACAGAATATAAACGTGTTATGATTTACGCTGAACTATAATTATCACAAGCAATATCGCGAACTGTAGACAGTACGGCAATTAAGTAGTATCAGGAATAGTATCGTGTATGTTCTGTGAACCTTTCTCAGACAAACACGTATCCATGTGTCAATTTGCATTCTCTCTCGTTTATGTACCTCATTAAGAAGAGCATGAGGAATGGAGGTCTCTCGCTCAAACACCATAGGCCATCTTACGTCACCTCTGTCCTGTGCTTCTGTCTCAATGTCGTTATTGTCACTTTTGTTTTCACGTTCATCTTGCAATGGCACATGTTCACCATAACCTGTTTTCATGTACCCGTCCGGGCTCTCTCCCGGATAGGTTTGCATGAGATCCGCTTCCACATTCGCGTTAACGTTCAATTGCGGAACGAAGTCATCTACATTGGTATTGGTGGTATATATTAGAGGCTTGTTCTGTTGTGTGGCCTTAAGCGCGCGCTCCCTCTCAATCTGATATTCAGTCTCAACAACCGAGGATCGATTTTTACATCTTCCACTGGAAAATGTGAAAGTTTACCTACAGTTTTTCGTATGGACAGATCAGAATAATAAATGAAACATGGATCATAAAATAAACATTTGTAATTGTTATCCTAAGTAAAGTTCGTGCAATTACAACTAGCAATATTTTTACTAAATGATATTTGCCGACAACATACGTTAACATGTATGTTATTTCACTATAACCAATCTTTATCTTTATTATGTTTTCATCCATATCTTAAAATAATTGAAATAATAATCTATAATGTTCTAATTTGTTTAGCTCAGATACGACGATAAGTGTAACCCCAATGAAGTTATAAATTGTCAGGTGTAATGATGTCTTTAAAACATTTCATTTTCATGTGGTTATGTTTGTCGAAGTGTAAGGGAAAATTAATGGCAAAGCCATGTCAATTACACGTAAATATGCGAGCGCTCTACTACTCAAGCACACGCATGAGCATTTACCTCCGGCACCAGACGACAAACACAACAACGATGACGATGACCAAAAAAACAGCTAGGGATGGCGCACCGACTACTAAGAGCCAGTACATGTATGTGTGGGCGTTGTGGCCTTCCGGACCTGAAAGCAATATGCCATCAACTGAATTAACAATTTTCGTGTTATAGAAAGTCAACATTTACTTGATTACTGTGAATTCTATTAGCATAAATTACACGCTTGAATGTAAATACATGTTCGCGTGTGTTCGTGCACGCGATTAATGAGATAAATGACAATATAGCAGTTTGTTAGCGGGATATTTTCGTTTCTATTTATTTTTATCCCAATAGCTAACCATCATAACGGTTTTTCAAAGATATTCATTCATGCAAAGTGAATTTAATGTTAACGTTGGCAAGCTTTAATATAACATAAAAGTGAAACAAGGCATTTATGTATCGAAATGTCTTCCAGAACAAGTGTTAGAATGTCAATAATGAAAATGTTATACATTGTCAAAAACGAAGAAACGATTTTTGTTAGTTATTTACTGTTATATCGTACTCTGTGTCCCCCATTTTAACTTTATCTTAACATTTCGGTAGATAGCACATTTCAATATCCGGTTTTTCTGTATATAAACTTTACAAGATATAAATTTATTGGGAGTAAATTGTTTGACGTTAAGCGCATTATTATATCTCTATGCATCTGTGTAGTAACTACCCATATGAACTTGAACGTTGGAATATCTGCATAAGGAGAATGATTCTTTATGACAGTGCTGCAATAACGGAATTGGAAGTCATAGATTAAACAGATGTCTCAACTGTAATTGATTGCAGTAAAGTAGGCCGAGTAAGTGGGCTCCAGAAGATACACAGGCAGGCTATCGTTTTGAAAATTCGATTTTTTAACTGGACATTTACTTATTGGTGTCACACCATTGTGCTCTGATAATATAACGCGGACAGGGATTTGACTTAGGAATATCTTTCGGAGGCTTACGAATATTAGTATACAATAAACACAATCATACAGTTTGAATATCATGTATGAAATGAACCAGTTTATAGTCTGATATTCTAAATGATGAAAGGCATTTGATGTGTAATACAGAGTTAATTCTTCTTCTTGTAGTTTACTTATCGTATACATACATGTATCATATAATGGTGCACATGTGCCAATTTGAGAATAAATAATTTTAAATGTCTATCAATAACAATACATGGCTTGGTATTACATGTTTATCTACTGGCATTTTTTTTCAGCGTTTACATATGGGCCCACTTTTATCGTATGTGTTAATATATTATACGTGACAGTTTCAGAGTGACTCTCTGCTACAATATGTAACTTCAGGTGAACATATAACAATGAACAATAACTACGATTTAAAAAAAGGAGACTTGACAATCTACGTGTAAACATTTGGACATATCAGTAGGCAATGGAAAGTAAATCTGATGAAAACAAAACTCTTACTTTCCTGTTGCATTCATTGATGTGTTTCCGTTGAAAGGTGACGTAATATTGGTCAAGGCCGTGGTTGTCATTTCGGATGTTTTATTATATGCTTTCCGGTGGTCTATAGAGAAATATCAGTGAAATAAAAATGGTATATCACTGGTTGAAGCAGTGAAAAATGACAGCGATATTTTTCACCGTTTCCGTTAGATACTGGAACTACTTCCCCAATGACCCCATGGTGAGCCTCAATTTTCAATTTCATTAAAGGGAGACTACTGAACTTGAACCTGAAACACACATTTACCTCCCTTATACATAATTATTTCGTCTGCTTAACTCTTTATATTAAACAAAAAAGGATGAATTGGAAAATGATGAAATCAATCTTCTTTTCTCAGATATCTTTGACTTTGATCACTTTTTAAATGAAAATAATGAACAAGATAATACATCAGCAGCACCAACAGCAAGAGCAGGAACATCAGCACCAGCACCACTGGCACCAGCATCAACACATGAAGAAAAAGAACAAGACACAACATCAACACCAACAAGAAGTTCAGATCTGTAAGTGTGGATAGCTTTCTGCTTGAAAACGAAAATTTAAATACAACAAAGAAAACCAACAATGACATCAGACTTTTCAAAACTTTCCTAAACAATCACAAACACGATGCAAGAAATATTGAGAATATACCTCCTCAGGAATTGAACCCTCTGGTCTGCGAGTTTTTGTTGGATGTGACTAAAAAAGATGGATCAGTGTATGAACCTACATCTTTGAGGGCATTTTAAAGCTCAATCAACAGGCATTTGAACATGCAAATGAACTACAAGCACTCTTTGATAAATGACCCTGAATTTGCCATAGTGAGGGAAGTATAAAAAAGTAAGCAAAAAGCTCTGAAACAACAAGGTTATGGAAATAAACCGCATGGAGCCCAGGCATTAACAAATGAACATATCGAAGCTATGTACGCAGCTAAAACTTTGGGAGAATCGAGCCCGAGAGCCCTATTACACTTACTGTGGCTTATATGTACAACACATCTTGGGATGAGAACCGGCAAGGAAATCCACACCCTCTGCTGGGGTGATGTCAGCCTTGGAGTGGATTTCGAAACTGGTGAAGAATTCTTCACCTTCGACACTGAGCGTCAGACGAAAACCCGTACTGGTGAAAATCATATGGATATAAGGTGATTTCCTACTTAAATAACTTTGAATACAAAAATCTTAATTGATCATTTATATAAAACTGGTACCGTTTGTAAAATATATAATTGGATTTTTTCTTTAGTCAAAATAATACAAACATGGAGAATATTTGTTGGTTTTCGGTAGAATATCGATTTTATTTCACGAGTGATCATAGAAATTATTTTCACGAGTATTCATATTTTCTATGATAACGAGTAAATTAGCGATAATAGAGGATATTTTACAATATAATTCTTATTTGTATTAATCTACAGTAGACTTTACTTTTGGTGGAATATTATTTAATTTAAACAAAACATTTCATGCAAAACACATTTTTACTATTCAAAGGAAAGTCAAGCCAAGGGCATATGCAGTTCCCGAACAACCTGACAGAGACCCGGTGCATCTCAACAAGCTATATGCCGACACACGCCCCGTTGACATGATGACAGAAGACTTATTCTTAACTCCTGGCAACAAGACACAGCAATGCTGGTTCGTGAAGTCAGCCATGGGAATTAACAAGTTGTACAGCATAATGACCGAGATGAAAACAGCTGCTGGTATTCAAGAGCCAAGAATCACCCCATACAGGTCAATACTACTGGCATAACAAGACTAAGTTATATAATAAAAGTCACTTACCTTCCATATCGATTTTATTAAAAAGGTTGTGTTCGTACAATTTACATGCTACACAACTCAAAATATTAATTCATAAAATCGCCTGTACTCTACTACTCCTCTACTTTCCGGTTCAATTACACCCGGTACTTGACAGATCAGTGTATTTATTGAAGCGTTTCAAGAGCACACAAAACGATTACAACTTATATCGTGTGTAATATGTCATGTGTACAGTTGACATGTGATTTTATTTAGAAATACACTTTTTTTCAGTGCAAGAAAGCACTTGATTCCAGGGTTGGCATAAAACCCGGGTTTTATAGTATTGACCGGCCCGGACGGGTAAAACTAGGAAAACCAAACCCGGGTTTTATAGTATTGACCGGCCCGGACGGGTAATAATAGGAAAACACGGGTTTTACTGTGCAATAGTGGGCAATATTGGGTAATAAAGATATTGCAATATTGTATTACTTATACGATAATAATGAGTTTGTACATATTGAACGAACATATCTTTTGACAATGTTTAACTATAAGTTACATTGTCAACTTATAATCCATGTGAAACCATATTCATAATTCCTTCTCATTTTCATGAAAATGGAAAATCTTTTTCTTTGTCTGTTTGGATGGGCATTTCTTGGGTATCGAAGATATTACACAATTATACAACAGCACAACTTGCATAATGATAATAATGATTTAGTACATAACAGAAAATAACTATTCATTTTAGCAATTCTATTCTATTATTTGCACTGTTAACTTCTACTTCATGTGGATGCATATTAATAATTACTTTTTTTAGGCAAAAAAGTGCAATTCATTTGGTGTTTGTTTTGGATGGGCTTTACTGGGTAATAAAGATATTACACAATTATATAACTCATATAATTATAAGTCTATATAAAAACATATACATTAATTATTAATAATTAGAAACTATTTGTAACATTTTAACCAACAACATCATGTGGAAAGTTTTGAATCCTAATAATACTTTCCTTTTGTTTACATAAATGAAATTCAATTTAATGGTTTTTATGGACAATACTGGGTATAACTTGGTATCTGTGTTTTATCTGATTTACATGTTATTAAATTAACTCACTTACATTATTTTTCTTAAAATATGATATGATATGTAACAGAATGGTATTTATGAAGGAAAAGGGAAATGGGTAGAGACATGATGGATTATGCATGTAATATATCTTTTTGTTATCATTCAAATAATTTAGTTGATCTCATGTTGCATTAAGACTCATGCCCCAATTTAGTGTTTTAAATTATTGACACAGTTTTGTGTCATCATTTATGATACTCACACAGTTTGTACAACTAACAATAACACTGGGCCACTTTGATAAACATTGGACCTATTTGGGCCACATAAGGGCCCTATTAGGGCCAGACAAAGGCACTCTAACTGTTTATTAGGGGCCATAAAAGATACACAGATTAGTGCCAATTAGGGCCCTCCCATAAACTGTGAAAACATGCTTTGATTGCTACAGTAAGTGACAGATTCCTGTTAGTTGTGTTTCAATAAAAAAAGTATTTCTTCAATGATCCCTCATTATCAATTCTGACTTTAAAGTTTAATGACTGTTATTGTAATTCTTTTGTAATCTGCACAAACATGAAACCTAGAGATCCTATTTGGGAATTTTATGATAAAATCACAGAAGGAAATAAGGCTAAAACCAAGTGTAAAGCATGTTCCTGTGAAGTGAGTGCCAAAGTTGAAAGACTAAAAACTCATCTTCAAAAATGTTCTAAGGCAGTGCAAGTGAGCAAAGCTACAGATAGTGCTACATCAAGTGAGGTCTGTGTTGCTGACAGTTCAAACCCACCTGCTGCACTCAAAAGTCCATTTATCAATTTCAGATTGCTTTATGTTATTTATATCATGTTGTTTTTTTTTCTAAGAAAGTGTGACTAGATATTTTAATTAATAAAACAACAGTCACTTTGAAGTCTGAAGTACAATTTTATATATCATACAGTGACAATATGTTACTTCTATTTTAATATTATTGCCAACAAATCTACAGCATTTGCTTACTGTTTTTTCTTTACAATAGAGGCTAGCAGAGAAGTAAGGATGATAAAAACAATAACAACTGCATGTCTAATGAAGAAAAAATAGAATAGCCCAGTATTGCCCACTTTCAGAGTATTGCCCGGGGCGGAAAAAAAACGAGTTTTCCGGGCGGGTTGTCCCGGGGGCGGGTTTTTCGTGCCAACCCTGCTTGATTCAGAAGCTGAATGACGAGAATGTTCCTGCGCCACTCGTGAAAATATAATTTTCTATGATCACTCGTGAGTTAAAATCGATATTCCACCGAATCCAACAAATATCCTCTGTGTATTGTCTATTGTGGACTGAAATACCAAGCAAATTTTGAATAGTTTCCATCAACATATTACTACTTGATTACAGGACATGTTAAAATACCACACTTTTACAAACATTACTTCAATATATAAGTATACACAATTCCCTTTCCATACTAGAAAACAAGTCCATGAAATTATTATGGCTTTAAACAAAGGTAAACAGCGTGAGTAAAAGGGACTTTTGTCAACGCATGCAACTGGATGAAATAAGGCACACGTATTTAAAATACGAAAACGAAATATATGCGGACAAATGACACATTTTATAGTATTAATACTGTTTTATCTCATTTTACATTTCTATGTTACCGACGATCGGTACGCTTGATTGTTTAATGTTCAGCACCAAGCGCAGTTACAGTTGTTAAGGAGGGAGAGCGGGCCATGTAATCATTACCAAACGTTCAAAAATAAAACACTGCCCAAATGAGATTGCTATAAATTGCACATGTATGTTAAAATCCGAAAGGTAATCACTTCAACGAAAAGTGTCAAACAAACGAAAGTGAAGTACTACAGAAAGCTATGCTAACTTATAACAATGATAAAACGAGTGGCAAGAAGGTATAAAAAACATTTCCATAAAATAAATTGAAATAGGTATATACAACATTTCCATAAAATATAATTAAACAATTATATTTTATATAATGTATTATGTATACAATTCAGACTTACCGCCCTGTAAATCCTCTTCTATTATGTTATACTTTTTTTTATAACAAACGAGGTTGCTTGACACAGCCCCTTTAAAGCCCCACTTAAATATTTCAAAAACAATTTTTTGTAAAAATCTTAACAAATTACGTATTGCAATCTGCATATATCGGGTTGGCAATTTTTCATCACATAGTTTTTGTTCACACATTAATGGTGGATGTCTCTGGGGGTAAATAGAGTAAGCAGACTAAGTATACTAAGTTCGTACCAAACGTCGAAAATGTATATTACATTTGCATCATAATCTTTCAAACATTAACATATGTTCATGCACTAGTTACGAACGAAAAACCTCAAGCTTTCAGTGGAGAAAAGGACAGTTATAAATGTATATTCATCATTATAAGTTTGACCTTCGAGTGTGACCCTGCTATTGAGAAAGCATCGACAACCTCATGACTTCTGTTAGAATTTTCCCTTATTTGTTCACATTCTCTTTTGAAATTATTTGCCATTTGACAAAAATGGATGAAGTCCCTTTTATGCAGAATCAGAGGGGGTAATTACGTGATAGTCAAAATGGCGACCTCCATGCCGAGACATGTATTTTTCGCCGTTTTATACCCTTTATTACTTGTAAGAATGTTTTAAATACCGCTCACGTTCCAGCCATATCATCAAAAAAGTTACTAGCGTCTATTTTGTATTAATATTCGCTCTATATCTTGACTTTACCCGCTGAGAAATGTCTTTGCGGGACGACCTAATGAAAGCTCCACTAAGAAAATTCGCAGCGAGTAAAGTCGAGATAAAAGCGAATTTTAATCCGAAATAAACTCTGATCACTTTCTTACTGATATGGCTGGAAATTGAGCGGCATTTAAAAATTAAACAAAAGTAATAAAGTGTATAAAACGGCAAAAAATACCCGTCTCGGCATGGACGTCGCCATATTTACTATCGCGTGATTACCACCTCTCAGAATACTGTGAACGATTTCTTGGGATCCCTGAATATTATCCATGTTTGGGATACCAGCTATATGGAAAAACCAGTGTAATGGTGTCTTTATTTTTGGAAGCTTTGATACTATACGAAGCAGGATATACCCGGGGGGGGGGGAACTTCCTATATAAAGGTATATAGGGATGTGCCGCAAATATGGGGTGTGTTTTTCGACTAAAATTATAGATATGGGTATGGTTTTGAGCATCTAAGTATAGATATGGGTATTGAAATCAGAAATTTGTTTGTATATAAATGCATATAGATTTGAAAGTATCAGTATCAAAATGGGTATGATACATATATGAAATTTAAAAAAAAACAACATATAATAGCAAATTCAATACGTATACTGTATTGATATGATAGAGATTACAATTCTAGTATGAAATGTGTCCACTTTATCAAATTCTAGTATTGAAATGGGTCCATTTTCTCAATGGTATCGTATACAAATGGGTCTGCTTTTTCAAAAATCTTGTATCAAAATGGGTCTACTTTATCAGAGTTTCGGTATTAAAATGGGTCACATTTCGGAAGTCTCAGCGGGACACCCCTACCCTAAAATTTGGGAAGTTACCCCCCCC